>CM064554.1:27472050-27623174 GCA_032716605.1 Paralithodes platypus
ATGCACAGATGACCACGAAAGAGGACAGGGACATGAGGAGGAAATTAGAGAAGTTGTATGGTTAGGATAGCGCTAGGTAGGGCTATTTTAAGGTGAGCATTACAATACTATACAATTGTTTTGGGTTGACCAAGATAGGTTAGGGGTAGATTTGGCTGTAAATTAAAATCGTTCATGAAATGGTAAAATATGATCTAATATGTTAAGGATATGATAGCCGAATAAGTAAGACAAATTCGAAAAAAATAAGTCGAATATTCACAAATCTCTGTCTAACTAAATTCCAATAAAAACAAACATGAAACAACTTGTGTTTCACCAATAGTCCAATACGTTGTGTTCATTATCAAAGGGGAATTAAGAACAAAAGAAATCGGAAGTCTACATAAAGCTGACCGGCCTACACGAGGTAGATCCCATTAACACCCAGCCCATATCATTCATATGACTATCCAGTTTGCTTTTGAAATATCCTACCGTTCCTTAGCTAATCGCTGCACTAGACAATCTATTCCACATATCCACAACCTTGTTTCCCAACCAAATGCTTACTACATATTTTCTAAAGCGGAACCTATCCAATTTGAAGCCATTTGAACGGGTTATCCCTCCGATATTAAGCTTCATCCTGTCTTAGTGTTATAAGAGGCACTAGCAGGGGTACCCGGCGTTGCCCGGGTTTAAATTCTACCATAATCATCATCACTACTACCACCACTACTACTACCACAATCACCATCATCAATCACTACTACCACAATCATCACAAATACTACTACAGTACTACCATAATCACCGGCCTCGACCTCCCTGTGCCTCATTAAACGGCGACCTCGATTTCGGCCACTAAATGACCTCCGATTTTGGATCTGACCTCATCCGTACCCCCATTTTGGGGAGCTGCGAACAACTTTTGTTCCATACACCTTTTCGATCAGATGCCTCCTTCTGCCCCAAACGGCCATTTTTTTGTTTTTTTTTCAATTTCGGCCTCGAAACGACCTCCGATCGTGGCCTCGCCCCCTCTATGACCTTACCCAGGTCAATTGACACCCACATGCAAAGTTTCAGCTCCCCAGGTCCAAAACTGCGGCCGCCTATTAAGAACACACACAGAAACAGACACACAAACTGATTTAATAATATAGAAGATTAAATCAGCAACGTAGCAGCCGGATGTATCTCGCAAACATTTTGTTTAACTAATATCAAAATAGTTAAGAAATAACCATTTTCCTCTCCTGCTTTACTAAAACTTATTAAGCTAGTTTACAGATAATGATATGTATGACTTCATGATAATTGTTTCACCCTAATATATTGCTTATTTGCATTCAAGAACTGAGATTGAAGAGGAAGAAATTGAGGACAAGATTACTTACAGTACGATACAAAGAGTGAAAGACAAATATATAAGGACTAGTAAGAGAAATCAGTAGTCTTCCCTCATCCCATATGCGAAAGCCAATCGATGATGATAATTGCAACTAGTTTTCAGATTCATGAGAAAAATGATTGACGTGAAACTGCCCAATAATAGACTTTCAAAAATCATGTATGGGAAGGAAGTGGAAGGATAAGATTAGGTGGGAGAAGTGACATTTAGCCTTCAGAATAGACTTTAACAAAATCATGTAGGGGAAGGAAGTTGAAGATAAGATTAGGTGAGAGAAGGTACATTTACTGAGAATATCCTATCACACTATGCACACAGTATAACGAGAAATCAATGCTTACAAGGGAAAATTTGAAATGTAATTTCAGTGCTAATGGTTTTGACAGTAAAAGGGTCAAGGAGTCAATGCTTATATGAAGTTCTGTAAAACTTATATTTAAGGATAAAGTCTGAGGCCGTGATACAGGAAGATGGCTTGACAATACAAAACAATAGGGAAAGATTGAAATGTTTAAACATAACTATATTATTGGAGACACTTGAGAACATATCACTTGGTGACAAAATAAAGCCATACCAAAGGTCCTCTGAAAAGAGAATCTGGTTAAATGCAATATAATTTATATTGGAGTTAGGGGGTAAACTGGTAGTATCGTAAATCAAGGAAGAAAGAGGAAAGAGAGTGGAAAATGTTGTTTTAAACTGAAGAAGCCTGAGCATCCCAGAATAGGAGAGGTTTAAGAGATAGGTAACTAAATGGAAACCTTCATTGTCCTCTTCTTAGTTTCAATGTTTTACCATCAACGTGCTATACCAAAAACTCTTGATATTTCCATAACATTAGTAATGCATGAAGTTTCCCAAAATTCAATAAGTAGTGTGGACATAACATCCAATTTATAGAAGCTGGTGGCATGTTTGTGAATGTATGTGGTACTTAACGAGTGAAATTCCTTACGATGTATCAGGGCAAGTAAAAAATGTGTCAGGGCAAGTGAAAAGACTGTCAGGGCAAGTAAATTTCAGATGTCACTAGCCCGGGGCAAGTAGATCCGCAACACTAATTTCCCAGCCTGTAGTTTACACTAAAAAAAAATTGAAATATAATATACCTAGTGAATAGTGGCAATACTATGACTTTTTGCGTAAGAAATCTACTCAACTTGATCATGCCGTGACCTATTCCTGTATCTGATTATTTCTCAAACATTACCCAACTCCTCCGTCATTCGTGGCAAAAAAAAAAAAAGAAAAAAAAGCAGATTGAACGTCCATGACAAAAAACAATCTACACTTCACTAAACCCATAGTTCCCTGGCAGTGTTCTTACCATGATAATAGAAGATAGGATACTGCCTTGGTTCGCCTGCGACTAGGCCACACTACGCTCATACGTGGCTTTTTTATATTTTTGTGAGTATCCCTCCTGAAACTCGTATTTCTCGCACAGTAACTTCACGGTGACAGAGAGAGAGAGAGAGAGATAGTCTGCTAGCCAACCTAGTGAACCTAGAAATGTTGAGTACTGTAAAGTTTTATGGTAGAAATGCAATGTATGGGTCTTAACCCTTAATTAGCGGCGAGCAACATAAGTCGAGTTAAATAAAGCTGGACTATGTGGCGACGCTCGACATAACTCGAGTGGCAATTTCAGCACGTAATGTGGCTGAGAGAGAGAGACAAGTGGTGGCAGGAGACTAGCGAGCGTATGACTGCTCCAGACCACCGCGGCGAACCTACTGACACAAATCTCAGCTCCCTCCTCCCTCTCTCACTCGCTACATACTCAATTATGTACTGAAAGTACCGAATTACCTGCTTTTTGCACTCGCGTTGCACGGTTATTGCAAGAAAACTATCCATCATACAAGGATCGTTATGGTGTCATTCGAAAGCTCTGTTTATGCCCTTTCAGGAATAGGTACTTGTTTTACGTTCTGGGTCTTATTTAGGCATGAAAATGATCACGTAAACAGCCCTATTTTGGCTAAAAACACCCCGCTGTGCGGTACACATAAATAAACCGCATAGGCCGCTCGTAAGGTGTTAAATTAAGAGTGTTCTCGCCGTTCCCGGGTTAAATAAAATGCTTGGTGGTGTCTTCTTCACCAATTCAAAGCAGGCCAGTAGACTGCCTCCATTCGTTCTGTTCCATATACCACTTGCTGGGCATCTTGTACTGCTTGGCTGTAGGTATGCAGGCCAGCTAGGTGTCTGCATGCATCTGGGTACTTAAGGTGTATTGGATCCGTTGTAGAGTGGATGCTGCTAGGTATCAGGAGACTTGGAACAGACTTAATGTTTCTTCCCAGAGTGCCAAAGGTAAGGCCTGGGCTGCCGGTGCTGAGAGAGGGCAGCTCCGCTCCCTCTGAGTGCCCAGGGTGAATGACTTCTGCAGCCCCACCCACCTCCTTATATACACCTCCCTCACGCTCTAATTGGTGGAGCCGCGCGGCCGAGGGTTTCTCTGTGTCTGCTGGCGTCTTTTCTCCCTCTCTTGCTCCATTTGATCTTCAATATATTCTCCTGGCAGCTGATTCAAGATGTTTTTTTAGTGGCTGGCGGGAATACAATGGTGGCACTAAGGTCTTGTGAAATCTGCGACCAGGATGAAATATACGTGAAGGTATTGGGAGCGAATTTACTGATGAGGAGGAGAAAGGCCTCGCAGCTAGCTTATCCGGTTGCGTCATTGGAGGCTTGTGATTGGTGGAGAGCTGGGGTGTGTCAATGTTGTCTTTCTGGCATGTGATGACGGGTAAATCTGGTCCCTTTAACTGGGTGAATCCCGCCCCCAGAATGGTGGACGGGATTACTCCTTTAGGAGATATTAGCTCCTCCATCCATGGATACCCAGGTTTACTTTGTTGATTTTCTGATTTTTGGCACAAATTCGTCTTCTTAGTTACAATTAATTAGGCACTGTTTAACCCTTAACCAACGGTGACCGTCATGTGACGGGCGAGAGATAAATGGCCAATCCCGCGGTACACGTCATATGACGGGCGGCATTCTGAGGACATTAGGGGCTCTGAGATAGAGTATGTGCGTTGGGAGGACGATAGGCGGGGTCTGACTACTCGGCACCACCACTGGGCCAGTTCTATGACCACCGCCGCCTCCCTACACACACACGGGCTCGCGGTATAAGGATTTTTGTTTAGGAAATTACTTCATTTAGGGTAATTTCACCTCCGGTTGTGTGATCGCTACAGGATAACCCGTGGTCGTATAAGGATGATTCAGGTGTCATTGGAAAGCTCTATTATCGCCCTTTCACGGACACATAATTGTATTACGCTCTGGCTCTTGTTTATGCATGAAAAAGAGCATGGAACGAAGCTCGTTTTCTGGCTTGGCAGGTAGTTGATGTTACAAACGGCTTTGAGTTTTGGGTGTTAATAGTTTCCTAGAATATTCGTTAGGGTCTGTGAACCTGCCTACAGTTATCCTAGACCTACTCTTTAGGGACTTAGGAGGGGAACAGACAGAAATGTGTATATATTAATGGTATAAGGATAAGATAGAGGACGAGGAAAGCTCAGACGAAGCTATATCACAAAAGTTAAAAAAAAAAAAAAAATTATGCATATGTACCAAACATGAACATAATTGTACTCGATGCAAATGTGTGCAGAACGGACACAAATGCTTAGACTGTAATGAGGGTTCCCAGTGTCGTAACCCTTTTGGTAGAGCAGAAACGAGGGGAGAGACGGAAGCAAAATCCCAGAGTGAGCGACGGGACGAAGCTGAGAGAGGCCGTCACGGTGGCACGGAACCCGAAAGAGTACAGGGAGAAGCAAGGGCCTCAAGGGTCCCAAGAAATGTAGGGGAGCCCCAAAAAGCAGAGGGTAATGGGGAGCCTGCAAGAGACCTAAGAGAGGGAGATGACAACTGAACTGCAAGAGAGGAAGACAGGCCTCCAACGGGGCCAAATGAAGCAGATGGAAATGATGATGACATGCCAGACAATGAAGAGCCTCGGGATGCACAAATGGAGGTGGAACCAGAAGGGGAGAGGGCCCCAGGTAGATCCGCATAAGAAGCTGGCAGAGGTGGAAACTTACTCTGGAAAGGATTACGGGAAGAGGAAGCTCAAACTTGGACAGATGCAGCTTACTCAGAAATTGTATATTGGGCTGCACACAACTTTTTCAACCCACCAAAATGTGATGCCACCACCAAACTTCTGAAAGAGATGAAAATGCTCATTAATAATTATGTTTATGACACATCTTTAGCCCCGTATGCTCTCAAGATACTTTTCAGCATTCCACATCTCTTCTTGCAAAAAACTCACCGCAAATCTAAACAAGGTGAAAATATAACTGTGCCAAGAAGAGGAGTGAAACTATGGAATTATTTATTATGTTCCCTCTATCAACCGACTTTACTCCTAAACTCAATTAATGACATCAACAAATACATGTGGCAGTCCAGGGATCGAATCTAGAATGCTCACACCGAAATTTAGTGCATTTATCCATTGCGTTACGAAAACAAGATGGATGACTTAATCAGTGAAGCCAGAGCATTACAAGAGAGACAAGGCAGGCGGCGGAAAAATAGGGAAAACACTGAAGACGAGGCCAGGCGATTCGGCGACCAGATGAGACAAGGAAAAGTGGCACCTGCAATACGGTCCCTGACAAAGAAGGCAGCTTGTGGGTTGTTGCCTATCACAAGAGACACCATCCAACTGTTGGAAAAGAAAGCTTCACAACCTAGTATCCACGAGAGTCGGAGGCTCGAGGGGGCTTATATACCACCGAACGCCGTCATTTACGAACAAATCACAGGCGATACAATTTGGAAAAAGGCTCTCTGGACAGAAGGCAGTGCAAGCCCATCAGGGCTGGATGCAAATGGCTGGAGAACAATCCTGAGCAGCGCAGTCCTCGGACCTGCAGCAACAGACTTATGTAGGGCTCAGGGAGCACTTACAAGAAAGATGGCCACCCAAAATTGTCAACATTTGGAGGCTTTCACAGCTCGTCGTCTAATACCATTGGACAAGAATCCAGGGTGCAGACCAGTGGGAGTGGGCGAAGGGCTGAGAAGAAGAATCGGAAAATGCATAATGGATGTGGTGAAGGACGATGTGCGGTCAGCGGCCGGAAATCTCCAAAGTGTGTGCCGGCCACCAAGCAGGGGGAGAGGCAGCAATTCATGCAATGAGACAAATATATGAGCGAGTGGACTGTGAAGCTGTGCTGCTAGTGGATGCAACAAATGCCTTTAACCCCTTCTGTACCGGCGACGTATTTTAAAGTATATTCTAGCTACTATTAGACTATTTTGCTCAGTTTAAAATGGGTCTTCAGCAATTAACAGGCTTCAAACTATCACATTTAACCCTTTTCACTACCACAGATCCTTCTAAAACTGCACAAAATCATCTAAATATAGCTAGAAGAAAATTGATAATACGTCGCCAGTAGAGAAGGGGTTAACAACATCAACAGAAAGACAGCAATACATAACATCAAGGTAATATGCCCCAGCTTTGCCACCTATGTAGAGAACACCTATAAACCGCATGCCGATCTCTTCATAGTAAACAACCAGAACACACGTCGTGGATCAGCTCTGAAATCAATGGAAGGAACCACACAAGGTGACCCCATAGCAATGGCAATGTATGCATTAGGTCTCTTGGTGTTGCTAACCATAACAAGCCATGAGGTGACGTAAGTCAAGCAGGTGGCCTATGCAGACAATCTCACTGGAGCGGGAAAAGTTAACGATCTCAAGCATTGGTGGGAGCAAGTATCAAGTGTAGGCCCAGAAATAGGGTACCATCCAAATGCCAGCAAGTCAATACTAATAGTAAAACCAGAACATTATGAAAGTGCTGTAGAGGAACGAACAAGAGCAGGTCAGGGCATATGGGGAAAGGATCTTAAATATCGAACAAGGCAGCTTTACCCCACTAGTCTTCACCACATCTGGAGGGATGGGACCCGGGGCCCAGTGTTTCTAGTCAAGGCTTGCAGAGATAATCGCAGAGAAGAAGCAACAGACCAGGAACTACGTTGTAGCCTGGAGGAGGTGCCGTCTATCTTTCTCATTGCTCAGATCAGCACTGCTATGCCTGCGAGGAACAAGACTGTCTGCACCACAACCAACGACGGTAGCAGATGTGGACTACGAGGCAACATTTGGCAGAGGGTCAAATAGGAAGGTGACTGGATTGAAGTTGCATGGTGTAGAGTAGTAATATACTAGAATAGTAGAAATAGAGTAACATCTGATGTTTGTAAAATATAATGTATGTACAATAATAAAGTAGACGTGCCGTTTTGCCCAAAATCAAAACGGCATACCCAACTCTGCGATGGGTTACCATCATCACTACTAATACCATCATCAATCACAATCAACATAATGACTACTACTGCCATCATCACTACAACTGCCATCATCACTACAACTGCCACAATCATGACGAGTACTGTCATCATCACCATTACTATGATCATCATCACTACTACAATTACAATTATCACTACTACTCTCACCATCATCACTGTCCATTGTCACTAGCATCTTAATCACTACTATCATCATTGATACTATAACTATCAACCATCATTAATAATATCATCACCACCATCTTACAATCATCATTACTACTGTTATCATCACTACTACTATAACCATCATCATTACTACTGTCACAAATATTACCATAATTTATTCTACTGTCACCATCATCACTACTACTGCCATCATCACCATTACTATGAACTTCATCACCACAACTATTGTCATCATCACTACAAATTTCACCATCCTCACTACTACTCACCATCATCACTAATACTCACACCATCATCACTACCATCATCACTACTGTCATTATTATCACTACAACTATCATCATTACTTGTCACCATCATCACTACTACTAATACTATCACCACCATATCTACTACTGTCATCATCATCAATACAACTACAACCATCATCACTACAATTATCACTACTATCACCATAAATCCAAATATTACTACCATCACTTCTAATGCCAACTAAACTAATTTAACCTAGCAAATGCGTAGCGAGATGTTTTCGCTCCCAGAACGAATGCTTTCTTACACTAAGAACGCCATCATTGCTGGGGGGGGGGGGGGGTTCCCGGGAGGGTTTAGGGGGGAGGGGGGCAAAACCGTATTTTGGACCTAAAATCATAACTATTGCATAAATTCAAAAAATCTTTTTTGACTGACGTTTGCATTCACGCAACAAATGTTCGTGTGAAATTTGGTGAAAATCCGTCAAACGGTCTAGGAGGAGTTCCGAGACAGACGGACGACGACGACGACAGACATTTTTTTTGTGTGGTACCCACTATACGGGGGGGGGGGGGGGGGGGGGCATACCAAACTCCGATAAATAAAAAATAAAGTAGACGTGCCGTTTTGTCCAAAATCAATACGGCATACCCAACTCTGCGATGGGTTGCCATCATCACTACTAATATCATCATCAATCACAATCACCATCATCACTACTACTGCCATCATCACTACAACTGCCACAATCATCACAACTACTTTTATCATCACCAATACTATGATCATCATCACTACTACAATTACAATCATCGCTACTACTCTCACCATCACCACTTCTACTGTCACCATGGTCACTACCATCTTAATCACTACTATCATGATTGATACAACTATCAACCATCATTACTAATATCATCACCACCATCTTACAATCAACATTACTATCATCATTACCATCATCACTACAGTCATCATAATAACTACAACTATCATCATTACTTGTCACCATCATCACTACTATTATGAACATCATCACTACTACTAGTATTGTCACCATCATATCTACTAATGTCACCATCTTATCTACTACTATAATCATCATCAATACAAATACAACCATCATCACTACTATTATCACCATCATCACTACTATCACCATCAATCCCACTATTACTACCATCACTTCTAATGCCAACTAAACTAACTTAACCTAGCAAATGCGGAGCGAGATGTTTTCGCCCCCAGAACGAATGCGTTCTTAGTGTGTGAGCCGTTTCATGTGTGCCCCGTAGGGGCTCACACACAGAATGCCTTCGTTCTGGAGGCGAAAACATCTCGCCCCGTATTTGTTGGGTTAAGTTAGTTTAGTTGACATTAGAAGTGATGGTAGTAATAGTGGGGATGATGGTAATTGTAGTGATAATGGTGATAATATTGGTGATGGTAATTGTAGTGATAATGGTGATAATAGTAGTGATGATGGTTGTAGTTGTAGTGATGATGACAGCAGTGATGATGGTAGAGATGATGATGACAGTAATAGATATGATGGTGACAGTACTAGTAGTAGTGATGATGGTCATAATAGTAGTGATGATGGTGACAAGTAATGATGGTAGTTGTAGTGATAATGATGACATTAGTGATGATGGTAGTGACGATGGTGACAATATTAGTGATGATGGTGAGTAGTAGTGATGATGGTGAAAGTTGTAGTGATGATGAGAGTAGTAGTGATGATGGTAGGAGTAGTAGTGATGACTATAATAGTAGTAGTGTTGATGATAGTAATGGTGTTAGTGACTAGTAGCGATGATGGTGACCCATCGCAGAGTTGGGTATGCCGTTTTGATTTTGGGCGAAACGGCACGTCTACTTTATTTATATAAATGCCCATAAAAAGACCCTCTTTTAGAAATGGCATATTATCAACTCTGCGTGAGCAGAGTGGTATCGCCCCCCGTATAATGATACATGCTAACCGAAATGTCTGTCTGTCTGTCTGTCTGTCCGTCCGAGAACTCCTCCTAGACCGTTTGACGGATTTTCACCAAACTTTACACGAACCTTCGGTGCGTGAATGCGACGGTAATAATTTTTGTTTTTTTAATTTGTGCAATAGTTATGATCTTAGGGCCAAAATATGGTTTTGCCCCCCCCCCCCCCTTAAGGACCCCCACCCCCCACCCTCTACCTATTACCAAGCAATGATGATGGTGGTCTGTGTGTGTGTGTGTGCCCCGTAGGGGCACACTCACACAGAGCAACATCATCATTGCTTGGGAATGACAGTAGTAGTGATGATGAGAGTAGTAGTGATGATGGTAAGAGTAGTAGTGATGACTAATAGTAGTAGTGCTGATGATAGTAATGGTGATAGTGACTAGTAGTGATGATGGTGGCCCATCCGCAGAGTTGGGTATACCGTTTTGATTTTGGGCGAAACGGTCCCCCCCCCCTCCCCCCTCAGAACCCCCACCCGCTACCTATTCCCAAGCAATGATGATGGTGTTCTGTGTGTGTGCCTTGTAGGGGCACACTCACACAGAACACCATCGTTCAGGGGGCGAAAAAAAACTCGCCCGCATTTGATAGTTTAAGTTAGTTTAGTTGACATTAGGTGACAATTGTAGTGATGATGATAGTAGTAGTGATGATGGTTGTAATATTAGTGATGATGGTAGTATTAGTGATGATAGTGACAATAATTGTAGTGATGATGATAGTAGTAGTAATAATAGTGGTAATATTAGTGATGATGGTAACCCTTCGCAGAGTTGGGTATGCCGTTTTGATTTTGTTCGAAACGGCACGTCTACTTTATCAACTCTGCGTAAGCAGAGTTTGGTATCCCCCCCCCCCCCCCCCGTATAGTGGGTTCCACACAAACAAAATGTCTGTCGTCGTCGTCGTCGTCCGTCTGTCTCGGAACTCCTCCTAGACCGTTGGACGGATTTTCACCAAATTTCACACAAACATTTGTTGCGTGAATGCGAACGTCAGTCAAAAAAGATTTTTTGGATTTATGCAATAGTTATGATTTTAGGTCCAAAATATAGTTCCCCCCCCCCCCCCAAGCCCCCCCTTCCCAGACCCCCCCCCCCCCCCCCCCCCCAGCTATGATGGCGTTTTTAGTGTGTAAGCCCCAAAGGGGTTCACACACTAAGAACGCATTAGTTCTGGGGGCGAAAACATCTTGCTCCGCATTTGCTAGGTTAAGTTAAGGCCGCGTCCCATACAGTACATCAAGACCCGACAAGAGCCGATCTTTTCAAAATATTTGAATTTTTGAAAAATTGTGCATGATCGAGTAACATCGTGTAAATAAATCGGCTCTACTCGAGTTGATCTGGAACTGGACGGGGTGCCCGCCGACAGGTCCATGAAGTCGGCCAATAATTAGTGTATGCACTATTTTTCAGGCGACTGTTTTTGATGGTCGGGGAAAAAAAACGTTAAATTTTGGACGTGCTGCTGACGTATGTCGATCGGTTTTCGGACGTGCAGCTATCGTTTTTGACGTACAACAATCGGGAAATATTCGGGCAAAATGTTCGAACAAGACTATAGTAAGCTCGACACGACCATGACATGACAAACGCCCGACTAAAAACAGACAACCAATCCGATCCTTTCGATAACGATATCGTTACTTCGTTGTATCGTTATTTATCGAAGATATGGATATTTATCATATTTTAAATAACAAATCTTAAATGCAGCAATGCTATCATTATTTTATTAGAAAAAAAAAAAAACTGCCATTACGAGGGTTCGGTTCTGCTTTTGGTTTACCTATTTATTGACTATTCTGCGGATTTCTGCCTGTTTGGCAATTAACCCGCTGAGTGCCAGCCAATTTTGACGTTGTGCTTCTGCCAGTGCCAGAGTTTTTTTTTGTTTTTTTTTTTTGTTTTGGCTGAATCTATCAAGTTGGGAGAGAAAGGAAGGATAATGGTAAAAAAACACACTCCCCTCTCCAGAAATCAGGTTCCCGATGGTCCCGAAAGTAGCTGAAAAGACACTATAGACTACAGAGACTTTTATGGTATCGGAATGTATGGGTGAGAGGGTGGTTTTGGGGTGGGTGGGGGGAAGGTAGAATAATTGACTTGTGTTACACATATGAAGCCGATTGGTGAGGTAGTTTCGCCACCACGGATTTTCCTTTTTTTCCTTTTCTTCATACGGATACGCTAGAAGTGGGTGGTGGGAGGCGGTTGGGGGTGTGGTGGGGGGAAGGCAGAAGGGTAAGGGACTTGTCACACAAATATGGAATCGATTGGTGCAGTCGTTTTGCCGCCACAGATTTTCAATTTTTTTCCTTCTGACGGGACCGACAGTCAGCGAGTGGGTGGGAGGAGGGATTTGGGATTGTTGTGGTGGGTAGCCTAAAGGGTAAGGTACATGTGGTAAAAATATGAAAGCCATAGGTGCAGTCGTTTCGCTGCTACGATTTTTTTTCGGCGAGGACGTATATATGCGTCCCTGGCACTCAGCGCGTTAATTAACGACTATCGCTATTTTGGAACAAAAAGTATGACGTTACCGTTAATTCGTTAATCGCGTTACTTTATCGCGTTAGTGCCCACCTATGGGTAGATTGTGTGGGGGTCTACGGCCCCCGACCTTTATATAGGGTTGGGTACTTGGTCGTGCTTCTGTCATAGGAGTCGACCCTGTCGGGTGACACACGTATGTATCGTGCGACACACTTGCGCAGCACATATGCTGCTCGTCTGGCAGACGGCTAACATCCTAACAACATCCAACTTAGCGTACTGTGAACGTGTTCCGCGGACGTGTGTGTCGTACTGACATCGTAATAGGGTCACGAGTTAACGTGTGGCAGACGTGAGTGACGTGTGACTGACGTGTGAGTGACGTGCGGCTGTCCTTGTCTGGCGAGCCTCGTGTCAAACGTGTCGATTCGGCAAAAAGATGTTAAATCGGCTAACATCGGCCGTTGTCGTGTCTTGACGTACTGTATGGGACGCGGCCTTTTGTTTAGTTGGCATTAGAAGTGATGGTAGTAATAGTGGGATTAATGGTGAATGTAGTGATGATGGTGATAATAGTAGTGATGATTGTTGTATTTGTATTGATGATGATGATAGTAGTAGATAAGATGGTGACATTAGTAGATATGATGGTGACAATACTAGTAGTAGTGATTATGGTCATAATAGTAGTGATGATGGTGACAAGTAATGATGATAGTTGTAGTTATAATGATGACAGTAGTGATGATGGTGTGAGTATTATTGATAATGGTGAGTAGTAGTTATAATGGTGAAAGTTGTAGTGATGATGACAATAGTTGTGATGAAGGCAGTAGTAGTGATGATGGTGATAGTAGGATACATGATGGTAATACTTGTGACAGTAGTAATTATGATGGTTATAGTAGTAGTAATGATGTTAACTAGTAATGATGATTGTAAGATGGTGGTGGTGATAGTAGTAATGATGGTTAATAGGTGTAGTATCAATGATGATAGTCGTGATTAAGATGGTAGTGACAATGGTGAGAGTAGTAGTGATGATTGTGATTGTAGTAGTGATGATGATCATTGTAATGGTAATGATTAAAGTAGTTGTGATGATTGTGGCAGTTGTAGTGATTATGGCAGTAGTAGTGATGATGGTGACAGTACTAGTACTAGTAATGATGGTCATAATAGTAGTGATGATGGTGACAAGTAATTAATTATAGTTGTAGTGATAATAATGAAAGTATTGATGCTGGTAGTGACGATGGTGTAAGCATTAGTGATGATGATGAGTAGTAGTGAGGATATGTGAAAGTTGTAGTGATAATAACAATAGTTGTGGTGATGAAGATCATAGTAATGGTGATGATGGCAGTAGTAGTGATGATGGTGACAGTAGGATAAATGATGGTAATATTTGTGACAGTAGTAATGATGATGGTTATAGTAGTAGTGATGATGTTAACAGTAGTAATGTTGATTGTAAGATGGTGGTGATGATATTAGTAATGATGGTTGATAGTTGCATCAATGATGATAGTAGTGATTAAGATGGTAGTGACCATGGTGTCAGTAGTAGTTATTATGGTGAGAGTAGTAGCGATCATTGTAATTGTAGTAGTGATGATGATCATAGTATTGGTGATGATAAAAGTAGTCATGAAGATTGTGGCAGTTGTAGTGATGATGGTGATTGTGATCGATGATGATAATAGTAGTGATGATGGTAACCCATCGCAGAGTTGGGTATGCCGTTTTGATTTTGGGCAAAACGGCACATCTACGTTATTATTAATTAAACAATTGGATGTTCTCTCTAATCTTTTTTGTATATCTGCACTGCAATAGTGTGATATGATGATTAAGTAGTAGTAAATCACATGCAGCTGCTGATCGACTCATGGTTACTGGCATATACAGGAACATTTATCATATATTTCATTGCTTTACTGTATGATATATTAACAGTTTTAAAAATACTGGATTTCTTGGTGTTTGAATTATTCCACAGTGGTAGTCCAAAGTCGTGTTTACAGTAAGAGTTGAACAAACAGACTACAGTATTCAGGTCAAGCTAGCATAACATTTTCTGAGTCTATATTCTACATCATCCAAATCTTTAAAATTGCTACTTATTAAGTGTCCTAAATACTCGTAATACTTGACCGTTTCTAAGTTATCATTATCTAGAGTTATTGCAGCTACTGGAAGGGTATTCTTTGTCTTACTAAACATGAAGCATTGTGTGTTATCCTTATTTATAAAGAGTTTACGAGTATAAACGAGACTACAAAATGTTGCATATAATATATTCATTTGTTATATTGAACCAGCAATAAGGGCTATGTCGTCGGCGCAAGCTAGAATATTGCACCTATCCACACCTAAAGTACAGCCAATATCCATGGTAGCAACTTCATCAACTCTGCGTAAGCAGAGTGGTATCGCCCCCCGTATAGTGGTATATGCCGGCCAAAATGTCTGTCTGTCTGTCCGTCCGAGAACTCCTCCTAGACCGTTTGACGGATTTTCACCAAACTTCACACAAATCTTCGGTGCGTGAATTCGACGGTAATTAAACAAAAAATTGTTTTGAATTTGTGCAATAGTTATGATCTTAAGTCCCAAAAATGGTTTTGCCCCCCCCCCCCCACCCACAGCCCCTCCCCAACCAGCCCCCCCCCCCCCGGCCCCCCTCCTTCAGGACCCCCACCCCCCACCCTGTACCTATTCCCTGTGTGTGTGTGCCACACATCATACACATGTCTCAGATGTGATGATAATGGTGAGACTTCTGTCTCTCTGTCCGATAACTCCTCCTAGACCGTTCGACGGATTTTCACAAAACTTCACACGAACATTTGGTGCGTGAATGCGACGGTAATTAAAAAAAGTGTTTTTGAATTTATGCAATAATTGTGATTTTAGGTCCAAAATATGGTTTAGCCCCCCCCCCCCCCAGGACCCCCCCCCCCCCCCCAGTTGTAGTGACAGTTGTAGTGATGACAGTTGTAGTGATGATGAGAGTCGTGATGATGGTAAGAGTAGTAGTGATGACTATAATAGTAGTAGTGATGATAGTAATGATGATAGTGACTAATAGTGATGATGGTAACCCATCGCAGAGTTGGGTATGTCGTTTTGATTTGGGGCAAAACGGCACGTCCAACTCTGCGTAAGCAGAGTGGTATCGCTCCCCCGTATAGTTGTAAATGCTGGCCAAAATGTCTGTCTGTCTGTCTGCCTGTCTGTCTATCTCTCCGATAACTCCTCCTAGACCGTTAGATGGATTTTCACCAAACTTCACAGAAACATTTGGTGCGTGAATGTGACGGTAATAAACATTTGTTTTTGAATTTGTGCAATAGTTATGATTTTAGGTCCAAAATATGGTTTTGACCCCCACCCCCACGGACCCCCCCCCCCCCCCCTCCCACCTCCAGACCCCTAACCCCCACCCAGCAATGATGGTGTTCTGTGTGTGTGTGCCCCAAAGGGGATCACACACGAACGCATTTGTTCTGGGGCCCAAAACATCTCCCCCTGTATCTGTTAGGTTAAGTTTGGTTAAGTTGACAATAGAAGTGATGCTTAGTAATAGTGGGGATGATGGTAATAGCAGTGATGATGGTGATAATAGTAGTGATGATGGTTGTAGTTATAGTGATGATGATGACATGATGGTGATAGTACTAGTAGTAGTGATGATGATCATAATAGTAGTGAAGATGGTGGCCAGTAATGATATTCAACTCTGCGTAAGCAGAGTGCTATCGCCCCCCGTATAGTGGTACATGCGGGCCGAAATGTCTGTCTGTCTGTCTGAAAACTCCTTCTAACCGTTCGACGGATTTTCACCAAACTTCACACGAACATTTGGTGCGTGAATGTGACGGTAATTTTTTATTTTTTTTATTTGTGCAAATGTTGTGATTTTAGGTAAAACAAAATGGTTTTGCCCCCCCCCCCCCCAAACCCTCCAGACCCTTCCCCCCCACCCAGCAATGATGGAGTTTTGGGGCCGAAAACATCTCGCCCCGCATAATTATGTAAGGTTAAGTTTGGTTATTAAGTTGACAATAGAAGTGATGGTAGTAAAAATTGGGTTGATGGTAATAGTAGTGATGATGGTGATAATAGTAGTGATGATGGTTGTACCTATAGTGATGATGATGACATTAGTGATGATGGTGATAGTACTAGTAGTAGTGATGGTCATAATAGTAGTAAATATGGTGACAAGTAGCCTAATGATGATATTTGTAGTGATAATGATGACAGTAGTGATGATGGTAGTGAGGGGACAGTATTAGTGATGATGGTAAGTAGTAGTGATTATGGTGAACATTTTAGTGATGATGCCAGTAGTAATGATGATGTGAGTAGTATTGATGATGGTAAGAGTAGTATTGATGCCTATAATAGTAGTAGAGCTGATGATAGTAATGGTGATAGTGATTAGTAGTGATGATGGTGACCCTTCACAGAGTTGGGTATGCCGTTTTGATTTTGGGCAAAACGACACGTTGGTGGTTCAAGTCCCGCTGTGAGTATAAAATATATTTAGTATATATATCTATATATATACTGTATATGAACCGATTTTACATAAGCGATTCAAGACTATTTGCAGAATTCTAGGTCGCAGAGTTGTGTATGCATTTTTTTTATTTTTTTGGGGGTAATGCGAAAACTGCACACCTACTTTATTAATATTTTCATTGATGTATAGATTAAAAAGGAGAGGAGATAAAATGCCCCCTTGTCGAATACCTTTTTCTAAATAAAGATATGGTCTACTGTAATTTGTCCATGTAACTTTTGCCAATTGGTTACGTAAGTAATGCATTAAAGCATAAATTATATCGCATGGTATTCCTAGCTTTAGTAGTTTAGAGCTCAAGATAAAATAATCTAGTCGATCAAAGGCCTTCGAAAAATCAATAAAGGTTGCTATTCCTGTTTAACCTTGTTTAGAGTCTTTATGCATAATTTCTTTGAGTAAAAAGCAACAGTCGGGAGTAGACATACCGATCCAAAACCCAAACTGTCTCTCATTCAATTGATTTTGTTCACTTAATATATTTGAGATTGATTTTTGGAACAATTTAAGCAAGCAAGACGATTGCATAACCGCATAATAGTTATCGGATTTAGACACATTTACCTTTTTATCTCTGATAATGGGCGTCATATTTTCCTTTAACACCTTACGAGCGGCCTATGCGGTTTATTTATGTGTACCGCCCAGCGGGGTGTTTTTAGCCAAAATAGGGCTGTTTACGTGATCATTTTCATGCCTAAATAAGACCCAGAACGTAAAACTAGTACCTATCCCTGAAAGGGCATAAACAGAGCTTTCGAATGACACCATAACGATCCTTGTATGATGGATAGTTTTCTTGCAATAACCGTGCAACGCGAGTGCAAAAAGCAGGTAATTCGGTACTTTCGGTACATAATTGAGTATGTAGCGAGTGAGAGAGGGAGGAGGGAGCTGAGATTTGTGTCAGTAGGTTCGCCGCGGTGGTCTGGAGCAGTCATACGCTCGCTAGTCTCCTGCCACCACTTGTCTCTCTCTCTCAGCCACATTACGTGCTGAAATTGCCACTCGAGTTATGTCGAGCGCCGCCACATAGTCCAGCTTTATTTAACTCGACTTATGTTGCTCGCCGCTAAATAAGGGTTAACCTCTCCGCGGCGCACAGGTTTTTTTTTACAGGTACATACTGTGGGCATGTATGATGATTTTGGGACCCATCGCCAATTTCGATAAAAAGTACATCAGCGTGTAGGGAATGTTTGCGTGCATCGGCCCATATATATTTGACTCCCCCAAAAATGTCTGTGGGGGGGGGGGGGGGGAACGGTCCATAGTTGAAAAATGTGGAGCGAATGGCACCGCGCGGCTAGATTGTCATCGAGCAGCGAGATTTCCCGGCCGAATTTTCACGCGCCCAGGGGATAGAACCTGAGGGAGGAGGGGGTGGGTTACCGCGTAATATCACGTATATCTCCTTTTTTTATCCCTTTTAGGCTATGTAGAGTACGTATATGTGAGTAGGCCACCCATATAACAATGAATATGCCTCATAGTGACCAAAAATTGCAATATATAAGGGAATTATCAATTAATTTGTAGGCGGGAATGAAGACGGGTTGGAGGTTTGGCGGCAATTTATGAGATGAGAGTGTGGTTTGCGCTATAATATCACGTATATCTCGTACTTAGAGCACTGTCATGCTATAATACAGACTTGTACATTTGTAGACGTCGCATATAACAATATATATACCGCATATAGACCAATTCATGCGATATTTACGCACATTATCAATGAGTTTCTATGCGTGAACCAAGGTGTGATTGAGTTGTGCTGGGAATGGAAGGGGGAGTGGGTGTGTTGCGCCATAAATATCACGTATATCTCGTACTTAGAGCACTGTCATGCAATAACACAGACTTGTACGTATATAGACGTCCCATATAACAATATATATACCGCATATAGACCGCATATAGACCCTCCGAGTGTAGGGGGGTGAGACAGTGAAGCACGGGAACGAGGTGGCTTCAGAGATGGGGTCGTTTCGGGCCATGAGTGAGCACCGTGCCTCATGTGAAGGCAAGATGGCAGGTGCTCGTTGTACTCTACGTGCTTCACATGTCTCACTCCCTAGACTGGAACAAGACCTCACGGGCTTCACTGTTCATTGTAAAGCGGTGAATGTTAAGGCTCTCAGCCTATGCCCGAGAGGAAGTAAGTTGGAATATAGAAAAGAAAAAAAAACAAAAAAAAAATTCATGCGATATTTACGCACATTATCAGTGAGTTTCTAGCAGACGGAAGCCTAAAAGGGTGGGTGGGGGTGGGTTGGTGGGTGGGTGGGTGGGAGGGAGGCAGGGAGTGAGTCGTAGAGAGAATGAAGGCAGGGAGAAACATACGCAGCTATCAAGAAACATACGCAGCTGTGTGATAATTGTGGAGGCGCCCGAGGCGTATGGATGTCTTGGGATTTAGAACCTTATGTCTAGCAGGTGTCTGGGGTTCGTTGCCACCCAGAGGTCTACAATAACATGAGTCAGGAATGGAGAGAGAGAGAAAGTGAGACATGCGTATGTCGTATGTATAAATGGCTTTCAGAATTGCATTTTTATGCAAGCAGACATTGCATTTTAGACACATGTGAAGTACCACAGAAATATGTAGGCCATTGACTGTAAATAAAGTACTATATTATAGACCAGGAACGAGGGTGGTCAGTGAACATCGGATTAACCTTTTTTGATAGAGAGCTAAATATAGACTGGTGTCGCCTGACACTTGCGAAAGGGTAGATTGCCACCAGAAAACTTATATTTATTTATTTCCAAGTAATATGCAATCTAAATGTATATTCGGGACCTACTGCAAGTATTTGTATGACAGTCATGACTATGTATAATCCAATATACGTGCGTAAGATATACGTAGGCGAGATATAAGAAAGATGGTTGAGCAATTTTCGACACCCACACAGTTATTATTCATTATTATTTACAATATTATACAATACAAATGTATTTGTGAAGAGTATTTAATGCATGCTGTATTTATACGAATTTAGTTGGTAGCCAAACTCAGACAGAGAGAGGTGTTGTGGATGGAGGGAGGGAAGGGTCACCCACTGACCCACTGACCGTGTGATAATGACTGGAGTCACACTGAGAGGGGCAATTTTGCTGAGTGTGTGGGCAATTTTTGACAGAATAAAGTTATAAAATTACTAATTCTTGACAGAGACAAACTTTTATAAACCTTTGCATTATATAATTGATAATCTCTTCAATTTACAAACGTAAATTGGTGGGATAATTCATTTTTTTGTGTATATTGTCATTTCGATTGTAGACACAAAGTTTTGAGTGACATTTGGTATGAGCTCCTGTGGCATCGTTGGTAAGGTCGCGGACTGGAAAACTCAAAGTGTGGTAGGATAGTGGGATCGAATCCAAGATGGGGAAGGTTTTATACTGTTTAGATAAATTTTGATAACAACAATTTTTTACAAGATCATGCCATTGTATTCTAACAATATGCAATATTCATATAATATATCATATTGTAAGAATACAATGACATGACCTTGTATTTTTGTTTGTTTTTTGTTTTTGTATTATTATCTTAGTAGGTTTGACAGGATTTATTGAAACATATTTATTTTGGTACAATTCATTTGAGGTAAGAAAATATATACACATTACTTAGGCTATAACAAACATATATATGATATACTAAAAAAGAAGGCATATTACATGGATATCTTTGAAACTTATAAACTAAATAATGAAAGATACAATTATATAATGTAAAAAGCTATCTTTGGAACTTATACATTATATAATATATATGTGACATAATGAGGTAGCGTGATCAATTTGGTCAGGTCAGGTAAGGTAGGGTGCGAGTCAAGGGCAGGGCAGGGGGCAAGTCCAGGGCATGGCAGGACAGGGAGGATGCACTCAGTAGTTTTTAAACATGTGGTAGTCCCTGAAGCAGTCACCCAAGCAGAGTGCAACTTTGCACTCGGCGCACATTGAGGTGACTCTTTTTTTTACATGGGGTTTCCTGACACTGGAGCTGCAGACGTGGCACTGCACCTGCCTGTGACGAGTGCCAATCAGCTCGGTGTTGGTTGGGTAGTGTCGTTCAACCCCCAGCTGGATGCGGTCAGGGACGTGATCCCCACGCCATGCCGTACGTCTGTGAGTGGTGGTGCCATACTTCTCCAGGAGTTGATATGAAACGTTGTAAACAAACTCCCGGAATTTTAGCTTCGGGTGTGGGGCCATCTCTCTCTTCACCAACCACAAGTTGTAGGCGTTGAGCATCGTGATGTCAACTAGGTGGAGGAAGAGCTTGTGATACCACTTCACAGTCTTCCTCAGACACTCAACGCCTGACAGTTGACAGTCAGACTTGTCCACCAGGCGCATGTTCTTTGTGTAGTCCACTACCATGTCGGGCTTATAGATGGTCTTCCTGGTTCGGTAGTGGATTTTACCAGAGTCCATCTGGGCACCTGTGTGGACTGTGGAAAGCAGGTGGACGTCTCTTTAGTCCTTCCACTTCAGGGCTACCACTTTCCCGGACTTTTCAAGTTGCTTGTACTTCTGCCCCTTTCGTCGCCTTCTTCGGACATGCCTCTCGCGGTGTTCCTGGGCCAGTTCGTCTTCAGAAGGTGTGTCACTGGAGGAGGCATCTACAGAGGAATGACATCACCTGTGAACTTTGGCATAAACTTTCTTGTCTTTCTGACAGTCCCACATGACCCCGTTTGGTTGTCATGAAGAAACTGGCAGAGAGCAGGAGAATTATACCAGTTGTCAGTGTAGATGATGTGGCCTTTGCCCAGGTAAGGTGCCAACATTTTCCTGATGATGGCACCTGACATGCCCATGGGGTCACCGGGAGCGGCTTTCGGTACGTCAATGTCAGTTCCTGTATACACGATCATGTCAAGCAATATTCCAGTTTCACAGTCGCACAACACGAAGAGCTTGATTCCGAACCTGCCTTTTCAAGGGGATATACTGCTTGAAAACAAGACGTCTTTTGAAGAGCACGAGCGACTCATCAATCACCAAATTGAGGAAGGGGTAAAAGTATTTCCTATACCTCTCCAACAACATGGTGAACACATCCCGAACTTTCCATATCCTGTCAATCCTGTTAGGATTTTCGTTGTATGCAAAGTGCATAAATCTTAGCAGCAACAAAAATCTGTCATGAGTCATGAACTTATTGAAAGTTGGGGTGGCGATGAGAGGGTCGTGCTTCCAGTAGTGTTGCAACACATGCTTCTTGCAAAGAGGCATGAGGAACAACAAGGCAAAAAACGTCATGAATTCTTCCTCAGTTGTATCCACCCACCCTCGTATTCTCGCTTTTGGAGAAATTACGTTCAATTTGTCAAACACCCACCTGTAGTAGGCGTTTGTTTGGGCAACGATGTAAGTCATTACCTCCAAATCGAAAAAAGCGAGGAAGAAGTCGCTTTCGTTTGCGTTATCATCACAGGGCCAGTCATTAGTTGTACCTGACGTCCCAGGATTGAACTGGGGCACGTCAGGCACAAAATTGACCCCGTCAGACTACTCAAACGAAGGCATGCCAGGGATCCGTCTGCTTCTGCGTCTGAAATATCGCTGTCATGTTCGCGATACAACACAGCATCATCATCACCCTCCTCTTCACTAGACAGACGCCCTTCTTAATTTTCATCACCGACGTCGGACTCACTTCCACTGTCCACTCCCAAATCCCCCCACCCTTGGTCCCGTGCTAGGGCGTCGTCGTCGAAACCCGCAGGGCTGCCAATGCCCTGCGAATCACCACCAAACAGCAGGGCGGCGTAATTGGATGGTGTCAGATTTTTTCTGCTCACTCTAGCATGTAGGGGCGTCTTATGGGCAGGGGCAGGGGCGGAAGGGCCGGTAGGGGCGTCGGCAGGGGCGGCGTCGGCAGGGGTGGCAGTGGTGCGTGGTGCAGTGGGCCTGGAGGCAGGCAAGATGATGGTGGTGCCTGTCGCCCTTTTCCCTTTCCCTTTCCCTCTTCCTTGGGCAGGGGCGGCAGGGGCAGCAGGGGCAGCAGGGCCGGCAGGGCCGGCAGGGCCAGCAGTCACTTTCCCCTTCCCCTTCCCCTTCCCTTTTCCTTGGGCAGGGGCAGCAGGGGCAGCAGGGGCGGCAGGGGTGGCAGGGGCAGCAGAGGCAGCCGGGCCAGGGGCGGCTGGTGGTGGTGGTGGTGGCAGGGTCACTGTGGCAGGCGTACAGGTTTTCTTCCCTACGCCCGTGCCTTTGATTTTGCCTGCCCCCGCAGGTTCTGAAGCCCTAGGGTGGCCTCCTGCGTCGGTGGCAGGGGTGGCAGTGGTGGTGGTAGTGGTTGTTGCAGTGGCATGGGTCATGGTGGCAGTGTCCCCAAAGGCCAATGACCTCTGTGCAATTGCCTTGCTTGCACGTGTTTTACGTGCTTTTGGTGCTGGTGCTTCGTCCTCCGAGCTGTAGGGTGTGTCGTACTGGTAGCTAGGGTTTCTGATAGCCACCCTCTGCCTTCCACGGTGGCTGACACCACCAGAAGGAGGGCTGGTTGTGTCATCAGGGCGCGAGCGTGAGGGACGTGTGGGCTCCATGACTAGTGCTTGGGTTTTGGCGCGGTGGCGCTTGCACGAGTGCGGGGCGAGTGTGTGGCAGGGTGGTATCGAGAGTTGACATGTAGTACTATACCCACACCAATTTGTAGCCGCCTGCCTATAAACCTGCGGTTTTGGTACGTGTTCAAAAGCCTCGCTCTTAAGAGTCTTCCCGCAGTCCGCCGGGGGAACTCTTAAGAGTCTTCCCGCAGTTCCCGGGTTAATAGATCACACAGTAAGTAACAATGAGAAAAGCAATGGTTTAGGAAATTTATTAAATTCTTGAGGATAGTCTCAGATATATTTTTAAGAAGCAAGGAATGTATACCATCATGACCTACACCCGGGTGTATATTGCCCTTCTGTATTACGGTTCGGCACCTTGGGTGAGAACGGGCGCGCACGGACTATTTTAGGGCTAACTCAACTAAACTTGCGCATATTCTGCCGTGTGGCGCGCGGTAAGGAGACGAATTGGAATAGGCCTAAACTCAGAATGAGACTACCAGCATATATATATATATATATATATATATATATATATATACATATATATATATATATATATATATATATATATATATATATATATATATATATATATATATACATATATATATATATATATATATATATATACATACAGGGTGTCCCAGGAGGAAAGGGCATCACTTTGAGAAATGATAAAACAAAATATTCTAAGCCTAAATTGTTCTATAACAAAAAGTCCAAATCTCAACCAGTATAGAGATATTGCATTTTGAATATAGTATATTCTTCAGTATTTCCCCATAAGGCTGGCCTAGCTGTCCTAGTGCCTACCACACCTCCATCTTTCTGAAATTATTTTACCAAGTTATTTTAAAGATACTATAATTCTGTAAGTTGCAAAATTATTATAGACATATTAGCTTACTTTGGAGTAGTTGGAAACTATTTGACATGAGAGAGTCCATTACAGGGATGCGGGGGAGGACACTACATAAAACCTTCAATATCTTTTTAACGGTTGAAATTTGAACTTGTTGTTATCGAATATATTATGCTTAGAATACCTTGTTCTATCATTTCCCAAAGCTATGCCCTTTCTTCCTGGGACACCCTGTATATATATATATATATATATATATATATATATATATATTTATATGTATGTATTATATATGTATACCTATATGTATATCTTCTTATTTACATGAGTTACATAAAAGTTTGAAAGGGATCTACCTTGTGTAGGCCAATCGGCTCTCTGCAGACTCCCAGTTTTTTTTATATTCTTATGTATAGATTTTGTCTTCTACCATTACAGCACATATCGTTGTATCATTATTATAATGTATTTGTATTAGTTCACTGTCTATATACGTATCATGTTATAATTTCATATAGGCTAATATGTACACGTTGATACTAAATATTAGTATTTGTATTGCACTGATTTTCTTAATTTCATTGATTTGTATCACATTGTATATATGATTATATTATATTGTATTGTTAGGCATATTTCAATACACTCGTTCAAGATTGTTTTCAAGTTATATTTGATTTGTGTTTTGAAAGTTTGATTAATTGATATTTGCTTCGAGTACTCTTTTTGGAATCGTTCTATTATAACTTTTTTCGTTCAATTGTTCTGACGACATTTTGGGGAGCTTCAATTAATATTCCTTACATTTTTGTTTTTGCCCATTTAAGTGTATTCGTGTCTGCCTATTGGCTACAGATACGGGCTGTATATTTCGGTAAATTTTCGTTCGCTAATATTGTGGCTATATTTTTTGTTTATGAGGATTTTCCTAAGCTGCATTTTTTTCCCTTCACGTTTATTTTCGAGTTAATATTTTGGATCACGAGATATTTTTAGTCATGTGTTTTCCATTGTTTTTACGAATTAGCTTACTGTACAATTGAGTCGTTAAGTTATCTTTATTCATAACATTTTACCGAATTTTCTCGAGTTGAAATCATATGTTTAATTTCCGTAGAGTTATTTGTTTAACTTTTACACAAAGGAGGGCAAGCAACATCAGATCTTTAGTTTTTGGCCCAGAGAAGTTTAAACATTCTATTATTTAGTATTTGTGCATGAAACATTGGCTAGTTTAGCTAATATAGATGTTTGAATTCACTGTTTGGCTTATTTCATTGAAAAGAGATATTTTTGGAAAATAATTTTGGAGTATGTTTGGAAACTGAAATAAATCTCCCGGGTATAATTATAGATAAAACAAATTTTGGTCTTCGTTGGAAGACCGGCCATAGAGGAGGAGAAAGGAAATATTAAGTATATCCTATTGAGACTACCTTTGAAAATGTAGTTTTTTTGTTCTCAACATTTATATGTGTTGTGTGGAATTTTGTGATTTTATGATAAAATATAATGTAGGAGTTAGTTTATTAATATCTGTATGTACGGTACTTAACTTCTAAAAGTTTGTTTTATTTGGTTTGGTTTTCGATTTTTATTTTTTTTATTTTTTTGGTGAAATGTGTTGCCCATGTGTGGTATATTATTTGTCTTGCATGGTCTTTGCCTGCCCTTAAATTACGGTGTGCAGGCTATTGTAAATACTTGTTTTTTTTTGTTTTTTTTTTTGTGTGGGTTTAATGTACTTATTTTGATTGTACACAAAATTGAAACTGGGGTTTTGCTTGGACGAGTGTGTGATTGTATTCTATAATTTAAGGATTGGCTATAGGAAATGCATTATTTTGGAAAAAGGGTAGCTCCCGGATGAAAAAATGTATTATAATTTTATTCGAATTGTCTATGTGATTTATATTTGCGCAATGAATTTGTTTTCAGATTAGGAAGGTATTATATTACACACCACGGAATGTGACTTGCTGTGTTTAATATTGATATATATCATGTTCCTATCGATAGGATGTTTATTCCTTTTATTTTACATCAGGTTTTAGCTATGTTTTTTTTAAATTTGGTTTTATCAAACTTGGAAGGTTTTAATTTTTTTGTTATTATAAACTTGGATATTATTTATTTTCTCACCATGGGTTTAACCTAAGTGGACTTTTGTATTTATTTGTTTTATTCTTTTTATTTTATCCTATGAGTTAGGATTTCATTTTTTTCCTGCATTATTTTATAATTTACCTAGGATTTTTTTTGTTTTTGCTTGCAGCTGTATATTTTAGTTTTTACCTTGTTTTATTAGTCTATATTTTTGCTTTGTTAATCGATTCACAGCAGATATATCACTATTATAATGTGTCTTTGTTATTGTTTTTGTTTTCTTATTGGGATTTTGTTTAGAAATACTACCTTTAGTATTCTCTTTTGCAATTTTGTTTGTGTTCATTGTCTTAGCAATTGTGTTTGCTTTGTTCAATTTTTAATCCATTCTTTATAATTTTACTACAACTTTATTTTTTATTAACAAAATACTTAGACAATTTCCATTCCACTTTCGATTTTCTTCAACTGAAATTGTATTGATCTTTAACTTAATTCTTGTACTCTCACATAATCGTAAGTATCTACCTTGGGGTGGGTAATCGCAAGTATTTTAGTGAGGGCGTATTTAATATGCAATCATTATAACCATCTCTCACATAATATTAAGATAGTATACTTACTATGAATAATCTGTATGCAGGTAGCTATACATTCTGAGGGGGTATTCATTGTAACTCTTTGTAACTTCCCCCTTCTAAAACCATTGACTCAGGTTCCTTTCCCACACAAATAAAGCTTACTTTGGAACCTTGATGTCGCCCAAGCACCTGATCGTATGACCAATGACGATCACGTGTTGTAGAGGTGTTTCGAGGTGACCAGTGGAGGTGTGAGGTGGAGAGAGGCATCGAGAGGTATTGATAATTTAGATAGACTTTAGCCACGGGCACGAGCACATATAGCACAGAGATTCCTCTTAATATAGGAAATCCTCTTGTACTTATATATTATTTAGTACTTCTGTACACTATATTCAGTTGTTCATTGAATAAATATCAAAGTTGGTTCTGGATACCAAACATTCTTTCCTTTTCCCCTTTGCCTATATATATATACTATGTATAAGGTATAAGTGGGATGGTGGCGGCATTACTATTACTATATATCTACCTAGTATAAGAGTATCATCAAACTACGAGAGCAGTGAACGAGAGCTGAGATCAACCTACACTACAATTTCTACAATCAACCTATAACTATAAAACATAATATATTAACTCCTAAGGACATCGACACCTTTAGTCATCCTTACTAAGAGTTCATACTTAACCCTTATAAGATATATAGGATCGTATCCCAAAACGTCTTCCTAATCTTAACCCATACTTACAGTGACTCATTCAGTTCCAAATCATCAACAAAGTAATTCGTAACATAGGCATATCTGTATATGTATATATAATTTGTAAGACATATTTTTTTTATGTAAAAGAAGTATGCTCCTAAAAATATCACAAAAGGCAGCAGGATGGCAACACTTTTTGTTTTATATGTTGGTTAGCAACTCACTTGAGTGAGGTCAAGTGGTTTTGACTTCTGCTGAAAGAGGTCAGTCAGATTCTGCACTTCGCAATGACAACTACTAGCGAAGTGTTAGAATTTGAGGATGAGGGTTATTCTTCTGTGATTATTAGTGAGACGGAGGATTCAGTGCATTTTCGCATAAATGTGAACAGTGGCGAAGAGTTCGAGCGTTGGAGGGAGCTGTACATGAAGAAAAGCAACACCTGTTTCAATGTGAAACGTATTTCCTGGCAGAGAGAGAAAATTATTCCATAAACAACTTGTATGTCTATATGGTGCTGTTCGCAACTTAGAAAAGAAGAAGACGTACACTGGGTATGTAAAAGTTAGAGACTTTTTCCAATATTGTGGGCATTCTTTATTCTGTTACTTTGATTATTCGATGCTCCCATGAAAAATAAACCACCTCTGACCGTGTTGGTGAGGTTGGTCCTCATGGTGTTAGTGAGTTGGGCCTATAATTAAGCCTTATAATTAGGGTTGGGTGTGAGAGGGATCTGCCTTGTGTGGGCCAATCGGCTTTCTGCAGACTCCCATCTTCTTATGTTCTTATGTTCTTAAGACCTCTATTAGTCTTCTTTCGAACACTGATGCTTTGCTTTCTTGGTTTCAGATCGATGCCGACCATGACTCCCAAATCTTATTCACTATATGAGTTACTTATATCTATGTTATCTAATTTATGTCTTGTATTTTCTATCGTTTCACTACACTGCATTTATGTACCCTTCAGTGAACATTGGGAAAAGGATGATGTATATTAATATTAGAGTGGAAATGGTAAGCCCAGCTTAAATGATTGAGATGATTAAAAACTGCGTATTTTGATACACTTAAATATATAAACACATACTCATTCACATATCCAACCCGGTGTTACCGACATAGTTACACGCATACATACAGTACGTACTATATAAGTATAAACACATGACTATGTATACTAATACACACACATGAAAATAAAAACATAATGCATACATACTGCATACACACACAAGCAAAAGTATGTAACATACACAGATGCCTGCTCATATGTATACACATTCATTGCTTATTCATGGTAAATATAAACACAAACTTTATATACATATAGGCTACACACACAGGCAATTATGAATCTTACAAAGATGCCTGCTCATATAGCCTACATACAGTATGTACAAATAGCTTACTCATATACAATTTACATTCATTCCCTATCACAAGACCAGAACAAATAATGAAAGGAATTTTATAATATTATAAGAACATAAGAAAATGGGAGTCTGCAAACATCTTATATTCATCCAGTTAACTAAATGTCTAATTATCATCAATCCACTTTTTCTACAAGCACTATAGTCTATTCGCTCTAAGTGGGCGAGAAATCATGACCTCTAACCTCTGTAACTCAAAAACGACTAGAGTAATCGAGCTATTATATCTACCATTTGGGAAGGATCAGTCAAGGAATATATGTAGGAATTTACAGCCAATTTGCTCTAGCCCTTTTTGAGTTACAGAGAATAGAGGTCATGATTTTTCGCCTACTTACAGCGAATAGACTATAGCTGTGGATGGTCTCCCAGTACTTCATATTCATTATCTTCAAGGCTGCCTTATGATATCCAATGGAACATTTTTTTAATGGTGTTGATATCGGTTAAGTGCACACACAATATACTGTATATACAGAGTGTACACATGCCTTAATCATATTGCAACATACACACATGTACTTTCAGGGCAATACTATCATTGTTTAATATCCCATGGTAATATACCGTACTCTGTAGTAGCGGCAATATTGCACCAAATATATCTGGCAACATTGTACATGTTGCCTCAGTAACATCCGGTCGGCACTCAGCATAACAGTGCCACCCCAGCTCTCTGTATCTCTGGCTAATAAGAACCTATAAACTTATCTCTGGACTTTTATTCTACATCCTTGTGCAAGAAAGGATTATCAATGGTTGTTGTAGCTTCACATGACAACCATACATGGCGCAGTCAGTATATTAAAGCAAGGAGATACGAGCTAAGACCGGATTCTCAGCAACCATCTTGCAAGACCTCGCCTCTCCAGCCCTGGATATATCATTGTGCAGTGCTTTAAAGTGCAGTGAAGTGCTTAAGTGTGTAGTGCAGTGCCTTTGTTATATGTGCCATGTCATTTGTGCCCATTCCCGACTTGCTGTGAGGGTTATAGCTGCTGAAACACAGCTGGACAAGAGCGAGGAGTAGCATACCCTCCCCCTCCAACGTCTCCAGCAACACTAAAGCTCTCACCCCTCAGTGGCCCTCAACTTGCCCTCCAGCTGGCGGCACATGCGAACACAGAGGTACACGCACATCGGTGCCAAGCCAACACGGTGTTGCCAAGCCTACCGCACTCACTCACTCACTCACTCTAGCACAGATTATTTCTCTCACTATTAAATAAACTGTTCCAGTTGTAATGCACATTTTCATCGTTCCTGCAAGACTACAGTGTGTCAGCTATTAACCAATTATGGAGGGAGATGAGCAGATTAATGGGGAGCCCAGAGACACCTGACACGACCATACTGGGGAGGGAGATAATGGTGGAGATAGTGGTGGAGATAGTGATGGAGATACTGTTGGAGTTGCGGGTACAGGGTACCAGTCAGTTCATTCCACTCCAACCTCTCCTCTCACCACCCCTCATTCCACTCCACCTCCCCAACCTCCCCCCACTTTACCTCCCCTACACTATAGGGAGATGCCACCCCTGTCACCACACCCTGCAAGTCTACAACCTACCACAAGTGCAGATCTCCTTCAGCTCATACAGTATATGGAGCAATCCAGACAACGGGACGACTATATCAGAAGACAGGAGGAGGACCGCAGAAGACAGGAGGAGGAACACCGACGACAGGAGGAGGAAACCAGACGACAAATGGAGGAGGACCACAGGAGACAGGTGGACGATGCCAAGTTCTCCGCCCTTGTCCAGGCTCTGGCCCAAATTACCTCACCTGCCGCCGCACCTACACCCACCTCACCAGGGACAACACCCCATTTCACAACATCCTCCACCCCTACAGCTCCACCTCCACCACAGAAGGCTATCACCCAGAACCCGCCGCCCCTTCGTGCTGATGCCACCTTCCAGGTTTTCAGAGAATGGAGGTGTCGATGGGACGATTACTCTATTATGGTGGACTTATCTAAACTACCGAGGGAGAAACAACTGCTCCAGATGCGGATGTGCAAGGACGTGTTGGTCTCCAAGGAGGATCTCCAGACAGCTCCACTCAAGCCTATGAAGGGTCCCCCAATGCGGATCCACCTCAAGGACGATGCCGTGCCTTTTGCCATCTACACCCCACGGCAGATCCCCTTTGCTTTCAGGGACAAAGTTAAGCAGGAGCTGGACTCGCTAGTGGCACAAGGTATCATTAAACCGGCCGGCGATGAGCCTTCGGAGTGGTGCCACCCCCTCGTCGTCATCGCCAAGCCCAACGCTGAAGTTCGCCTCACCGTCGACCTTACCAAGCTCAACTGCCAAGTTTCCCACCCAGCCCACCCCTCACCGACGCCTTTCGAAGCGATCCGCAGTGTGGCACCGCAGGCAAAATTCTTCACAACGGCAGACGCCCTGAGTGGATATTGGCAGATGGAACTTGCGGAGGAGGACCAGCATCTCACAACTTTCATCACACCGTATGGCCGTTTCCAACACTGTAGAGGTCCAATGGGTTTCGCTGCAACAGGTGATGCCTTCTGCCTTCGCGGTGATAGGGCCCTCCAAGCCAAGGCGTGCAAAATTGTGCCAAAGTTGTCGACGACGTGCTGCTCTACGACGAGGACTTCCACACACATCTTCAGCGTATCCATGAAGTGCTCATGCGGTGCCGCGACAGTGAGATCACACTCAACAAGGACAAGTTCGTGGTCGCCGCACCCAGTGTGAACTTCTGTGGGTACACGCTCTCAGGTGAGGGCATCTCGGCTGACCCTGGCAAAGTTGGAGCGATCAAGGACTTCCCGACACCAGCCAACATCACCGACCTTCGCTCATTCATGGGTTTGGTGAACCAGCTGGCGGAGTTCACCCCCGACATCGCCACTGAAGCTGAGCCCCTGCGCCCCCTGATGAGCCCGAAGAGGTCGTTTATGTGGACCGCTGACCATGATGAGGCTTTCCGCCGGGTCAAGGCTGCCCTGCTCAGTCCACCTGTCCTGGCCCCATTTGACCCCTCCCTACCAGTGATTCTACAAACTGATGCTTCCCGCCTCAACGGAATTGGATACGCCCTCCTACAGGATCATGGCAACAACCTTCTCCGCTTAGTTCAGTGTGGCTCGAGGTTCCTAAGCGACCCCGAGTCCCGCTATGCCACCATTGAGCTGGAGATGCTAGCCGTGGTCTGGGCCATGTCCAAGTGCAAGTTCTACCTCATCGGACTGCAACACTTCACCCTCATGACGGACCATCGCCCCCTCATCCCCATCTTCAACAACGACACCCTTGATGCGGTTGAAAATCCCCGCCTCCAACGTCTGAAGGAGAAAGTCACACAGCCGTCTGGCATGCTGGCAGGTTGCTCTGCATCCCTGATGTGTTGTCACGGGCCCCTGTCAGCCACCCGACGCCAGAGGATGAGTTAGCATGTGCCGACGCCACGGTTCACCTCAGGTTCCTCGTGACAGTCAACGCCGCCGCTACCGACGTCAACTCTCCTTCACAGGACGCAGACAGGATTCTCCAAGAACTCCGAGACGCAGCCAGAGCGGATCCTGTGTACATCCGCCTGCATGAGTGCGTTACTTCGGGTTTCCCCACCAACCGCTACGACCTGCACAACTCTCTACTCCCATTCTGGAAACTCCGAGACTACCTGTCAGCAGATGGTGAACTCGTCCTGTACGGAGCGAGGGTTGTGGTTTCTGAAGCCCTCCGCCGCCGCACCTTGGCTCGCCTGCATGATAGTCACAGAGGCGTGGAGGCCACTAAGCGAAGGGCGCGAGAGGCTGTCTTTTGGCCTGGCATCAACTCGGACATCGCCAACACAATTCAAGCTTGTGAGCCGTGTCAGGTCTTACAGCCTAGTCAGCAGCAGGAACCCATGATCAACGACGACAACCCAATTAGGCCTTTCGAGTCTGTTTCAGCCGACTTCTTCGCTGTGGCGGGGAAATCCTTCCTCGTCGTAACAGACCGACTCTCAGGCTGGCCCGTTGTCGTACCCTGCAAAGGAGATACTACCGCTTCAAACACCATCAGGATCTTCTGCCGCTACTTCAGGGAAGTTGGTGTACTCCTCTGCCTACGTACAGATGGAGGCCCACAGTTTACTAGCCGTGAGTTCCGGGACTTCATGGAGCGTTGGGGGAGTCAATCACTGGGTCTCTTCCCCGCACTACCCACAATCCAACGGTCATGCCGAGTCTGCCGTCAAGTCCGTCAAACACCTCATACTGAAACCGGCTCCCTCAGGCAACATCGACTGTGAAGACTTTGACCGTGGACTGTTGGAGCTCCGCAACACCCCGAACTTCACAGACCGCTCCCCGGCACAAATCCTGTATGGCCACCCACTACGGTCTTGTGTCCCTGCTCATCCCCAGTCCTTTGCAGCAGAGTGGCAAGCCAAGGCCGAGGACTGTGACCGCCGTGCAGCCGCCCACACTGCGCTGGTGCAGAGAAACTATGACCAGCACGCACGCCCCCTTCCCAGGTTGAGAGTCGGCACCACAGTGCGGATCCAAGACCCGACTTCTCACCGCTGGGACAAGGTTGGGGTCGTCATGGACTGCGGCAGGTCCAGGTATTATGAGGTTCGTCTCCCCAGTGGTAAGATTTATTGGCGGAACTGTCGCTTCCTCCGCCCTGTGAATTCCCCTGGTGTTGAACCGCTCCCCCATAACCCTTAGATCCCTGTGTCTTGCACGGACCCAGAAAGAGAGTCCTTCAATTCCCCCATGGCCCCACGTAGGTCTGACAGGCTCCTAGAAAAAGAGTCAGCTCGACAACGTCTTGCGAGCTTGAAGGGGGAGGGAGGTGTTGATATTGGTTAAGTGCACACACAATATATATACAGAGTGTACACATGCCTTAATCATATTGCAACATACACACATGTACTTTCAGGGCAAAACTATCATTGGTTAATATCCCATGGTAATATACCGTACTCTGTAGTAATGGCAATATTGCACCAAATATATCTGGCAACATTGTACATGTTGCCTCAGTAACATCCGGTCGGCACTCAGCATAGCAGTGCCACCCCAGCTCTCTGTATCTCTGGCTAATAAGAACCTATAAACTTATCTCTGGACTTTTATTCGACATCCTTGTGCAAGAAAGGATTATCAAGGTTGTTGTAGCTTCACATGACAACCATACAAATGGTGTACATAATTTATAGATGATTGAGATAGATATATGCATACATATATTTAATAATTAATTAAGTAAATATTATGTAAAAGGGTACTCTCTTATGTCTATTCCTATTCGTAAATATGATATATATATATATATATATATATATATATATATATATATACAGTATATGTATATTTTTGTAAAATAATATTTTTAACTAATAAAATATATAAGTTTTAAAACTGTAGTATCATTAGGCCTATTTAGTATGTAGGCCTATGAGTTTAGGCCTATTCCAATTCGTCTCCTTACCGCGCGCCATATGGCAGAATATGTGCGAGTTTAGTTGAGTTAGCCCTAAAATAGTCCGCGCGCGCCCGTTCTCACCGGAGGTGCCGAACCGTAATACAGAAGGGCCATATGCCACCCGGGCTAAGTTGAGTAATAATTTTCTTTAAGCTGACACTTGACACTGTAATACACATTTTGAGACTTTCACCCCAGTTTCTTTTAAATTCCGCTACGAATGTTTGTTCACTATCATTTAAGATTTTGTGGTGTGTTACTAGAAATGTTTTCGTAAATATATCTGTGATCTTTACCGTGTCATTTACACCATCGATAACATTCGTTTTTTTTATCTTGCATTTTTTCAGTTTAACCTCTTTCCAGAAAGGTTTTTTGTCTTTGTTAGAAAACTTTTCTACTATGGATTTACATATTTTTTTAGTGTCATGATTTTGACATTTGTTGAGGGTTGTTTTGAATTCCTTTCTAGAGTTTATCATATGAGTGTGTTCAGTAGTTCCAGTTGGTTTACCGGCCGCCACCCAGGTCAGATAATAGTCTCGAGCAACTAAATTAAACTGTTTCACTTCTCGGTTCCATCCAGGGATAACTTTATATTTATTTACCTTTATTGATCCTTTTCGAAATTTCTCTGTCGTTTTATTAAATGCCTTTACTATGTCATCGTATATTCTATCTATTTATCTTAAGCGCTCTTTGTTATGACATCCTATCAAATTGCAATTAAGAATGTGACTAGATGAGTGTTTAAGTTATTGGTCTACTAACTCTTTTAATATATGAAAAATCAGCTTTTTTTACCTCATTCCAGTTGACAACATTTTACCGTCTTCAGTATTTTGCGGTTTCGTATATGAATGAATTAGATGTATAGAATTAAATACAAATGTGCATTCCATTGTTAGATGATCAGAACCTATACTATCGGCTAAAACATTTATGTTTCGTACATTTATAAATTAATTTCTTCCTATTACGTGATCCAGCCATCTACTCTGTGAGTGTCCATATCCGATGAAAGTATAAGTGTTATCAGAAAGTTAATTTGTATCAACACATGTTAGGTTATTTCTATTGTTAAAAGCAGCGAGATTATGCCAGGTTCGACCACCAGAAGGGTCTACATTAAAATCTCTGATATAGAAGATGGCGTCAACATTAAAATCTTCTAAAAAAAAATCCAATAAAGTTAATGTATGAAGGTACTTATTTAAGGTATTATTTCCCACAGGTCACTGTTCATATAGACATTTACAAGAATAATGTGCATGTTTTGTATCGAAATAACAATTATCATAAAATTATTGTTAACCCGGGAACTGCGGGGAGACTCTTAAGAGTTCCCCCGGCGGACTGCGGGAAGACTCTTAAGAGTCAGAGAAAAAAAAATCAACTTTTGACATCGAAAAAAATATATTTTTATATTTTTATTTTTTTATTTTTTTATTTTTGTTTGGCCCCTGGGCCATGCAAAATCTCAGTCCTCACCTCCCCTCCTTCCCCACTTTCCTCCTTTCCTTCAGTTATCACCTATTTTTCCTGTTATTCCCTTATTCTGAGGTATATTTTCGTGCTAACATTAGCGAGTTGCAAGCAGGGCATTGTCACCAGTGTTAGCAAACGAGTGCAAGAGAGAGAGAGAGAATATCGATCGACTGTGTCTCAGTGGCCTTGGGGGAAATTGGCGGGAAAGCAGCTTGCCTCACCCATACATTATACAACTCGCGGGCTATATCTCCGATTTTGACCATCCAAACGCTGTTTTCACTCGTTTTATTGTTGTTTCAGGTTAATACCTTTATAATCAACCCATAATAGGCGCGTATGGCTAAGTATTAATGCTATTAATGGTACAATGAATATTTTAGTGACGGAAACACCTCAAATACATGCGCACAGGGAGAGGTGTCTAATTACCCCCATGCGCAGTCGAGAGGTTAAGGATAAGATCTTCAAGTTTAAAATGAGCATTAGTTCGCCAGAGTACCGCTAGTCCCCCTGAGGGCTGACCTGCCTTGGCAGTGAGGGCTCGCTTGGAGTAGGTGGTTGCAACTCCTACACTTTCTCATAGCCTTCATCTATAAAATGCCTTTATTTTCTTCTGTAACAAATTTGTTGTAAAAAAAACAATGTCATAATTTATATTTTCAGTTAGTTCCCATACCAATTCAATATTTTTCCTGAGTGAACAACAATTGTATGTGCAGATTCGAAGGTTAAAAGGATCCATATCAACAGTAAGAAGTACAAAATCAAATATACCACTAACTAAAGATCAGTTACCAGCTTTACTTTCAGGTTCTCTATATCTGTAAAGAATTTATTTATTTCCACATCTTCGGGCCACAATTCAGGGTTGACAAATTTTTCTTTCTATCAGAGAGTTTTACTCCAACTTTTAATACCTTATGCTCATCGGTTCTTATTGTTAATGAATTCAATAATTTAACATTCACCCCGAGCAGCTTGAGAGAATTCCCTTCACATTTCCTCTGTCCTGTACGCCCAGTACCTAGTGTCCTGGCATTCCTTCCCTTCTGATTCCTCTTGTTGTTGACCTTCACCCATCTAACTTCCCTTGCTGAAGTCCCAGCTGGGTGTGTTGTGGTACCACTAGACGCTTTTGGGCCCCCAGTGCTGTTTGTACGGTAAAAGACCTTGGAGATAGTGCCTGCACGTGTATCGGTAACAGGAAGCATGGCCCCATTAGGTTGTGTCATCATACTTGTTCCTTCTCTCTCCTCTCTTGACAATGACAGGGCATTCCTCTTCCTATTATCAGCTTCTATAGATATTTCATCTTCACCAGTCACTCGATTAGAAGCAGTCACGTCAGCAGATTCCTTTTCTATTTGTCGAGAAGAAAGACTGCTGTTGGCGAGCCGTAGTTCATTTCTTGCAGATTCCATAGCCAAGTTTGAATGTCTCATCACTCTTCATTCTTCTCTTATTTACCATTTGTTTTACTTTACTTGAGGTACTTGGGATTGGACTCACTTGTATTACTTCTGCAAAAGTCTTTTTATAATTATTGTTCTGGTTAAGAGTCGCTGCTTCCTGTGGTTCTGGTGACACTGGTTGACCATGTTCACATCTAAATGAAGTGAGATTGTCTATGACCTTGGACTCATTAGAAGTTATATCACTGGCGACAACTTCTAATCCACTCTCAGCACTCACAAACTTATTTTGCATATGGTTAATGTCATTTTTCATAACATGCACTGTGTATGCAGTGTTTTTCACTTCAGTTTTTATGTCAAGGATCTATGGTAGGAATTCTTTAACTTGGCAGCTGCGGGGAGACTCTTAGGAGGTTTTACTGGGCGACTGCAGGGAGACTCTTAAGATCCTAGGCCTACAAAACAAACTTTTAAAAGGCCCCAGTAGCAATTGAATGTTTTTGTTTGTTTTCCCTCCATACCTCATATCACTTCACATCTGTCAAAGTCCTCTCCTCCCCCCGTTCAATTATCACCTATTTTTCTCTTATTCCTGTAATTATCGGTTTATTTATGGTGCCAAAACTCACCACCCGGTTACAAGGTGGAAAGGGGGGAGGTGAAGGGAGGAGAGAGAGAGACAAGCTACTACTAGCTCCAGTCTCTCACCAGAGCTGGTGGAGGGAGGGTGTTGTCTCTCTCTCTCTGTCAACTTCATGACTGGTCTGCTCCGTATATATTCGCGATTTTGACCATACAAATGATATTCCCACTTGTTTTGTTGTTGTAACATGGTACTATCTTCATATTAAATGTAAAATAGGTGCATATGGTTAAGTAATAAGTATATTTATGTTAAATTAACGATTTTAGTGAGGAATGAGTGTGAATACCTACGCACAGGGGTATGGTGTATACTACAGGGGCTGCGCAGCTGAGAGGTTAATCTTAGCTGTGTCTTCAGAAAGAGTAGATAGGAGTGGGCCAAATATATCCAATCCAATCGGTGGCATCCGCTCGTGAGAATCAGTTGGCAATTCGCTCATGGAATTCAATAACATCTTTCACTTCCTTTCGCCTTTTTTCAGGGTCACGCCTTCAACTAACATCTTCACCCAGAAGTCCGCACAAGATTTTTTGACCCTTTTTTATTTCCTCATGGCTATAAAAAGAGTGTATAACATCAATAAGTGTTTCATATGAATAGTTTTTTCTCCCGAGTTAAGAAAGCACAGAAGGCTATTTACCATATACTCTTCCTCAGCCATTGTTAACACTAATCGGTAGCTTCTATGTAGGTAATTCCCATGATAAACGGTCCGTCCGTTGGCCAGGTGTGCAGGTGCTTGGTGGCTGCCAGGTAATGGTGAGAATGCGGCGAGTTAGGGGCAGGCATCACCCAGCACAGCACAACAGCGCCCTCTCACCACCTTGGCTGGAACAGGTAGTAGTATTAGTAGTAATAGCAGTAGTAGTATTTGCTATTAATGTTTATTTATGTTTTCATACTTCCATTTCCCTTTTATTCTTCATATGTATTTTCCTTTAATTATATGTTTTATATTTGTCTTTCAGTCTACCTGTCTCTTGTTGGGCATTATACTGTAGATGTAAGCCAGCATGTTATGGTATTTATTGTTTAAGGAATCTGTGTTGTTCTTCTTTCTCTCCTACTTTCTTGAGATCATTTATTAGTAGTGATGGTGATGTTGGTGATTATGGTGACGATAGTTACAAAAATAATATTGAGGCGGTAGTGGTAATAGTATTGGAGAATAATTGTATTAAGTATTAATGGTGGCAGTGGAGGTGGAAATGGTGGATGAGGAAGAATGATTTACGGCGGGGAATAGAAATATGTGCAGTATATGTAATATTTCACAGACTGTTGATAGTGGTGATGGTGATGAAGGGGACAGTTGAAATACAACATTTCTGCAACACTTTGATGATAATTTACGTGACTTCTTCGAGGCAGTGACCTCAACTTGACACTTCTACTTCGTGAATCAAACACATACACACTGTCTAGAAAAAGTGATGTCTATAAAAATATAACAGTTTATTTGCTATATTATGATTTGGAACAAAACAGAATATACTAACTCTTTCAAAAATATTACTCCAAATTTGATATAGTCTAGCTACCTGCAGGCCATATTATTCAGCTTAGGAAGGAACTGCAGGTATCATGGGGTAAAAGCATAACTCAATTAACTCCCTCTCTATCACTAACATAATCTTCTTACTGTAAACAAATACATCACTTCACTTGGTAAATAAGCTTAATTGCGTTGACGGCTAAAAATAGCAGACAGGATTTAAACATAAATATGCTAATGAGTTTCATCTCCAAGAGCTATTAACAGGATGTAGAATGAATATGCTAGAAAATCCTTGTTTTATTCTAAAAATATCTCGTTATTAACTCGGGAACGGCGAGAAGACTCTTCAGAGGTTTTGGTAGTGAAAGGCGACGAACCTCTTAAGATCCAAAGCCTAATAAAAAAGCCTTTTAAAAGGCCCAAGTAGCAAAGGAATATGTGATTAGTGAGATAATTCCCCTCCATACCTCCTATCACACCTCCACATGTTTCAAAACCCCCTCCTTTTGCCCCCCTTCAATTATCACCTATTTTTCCTCTTAATCCCTTGTTTATCGGTGTATTTACGGAGCCAATATCTCCAACCCGATTTTAAGGTGTGTTCCTGCGCATATGCAGTGCGTGGAGAGAGAGTGAGAGAGGCTTCAGTCTGCCTCGAGGCTTTGAGAGAGGAAGGTGTAGGGCTCGCGCGTCTCTCACCTCATGACTGGACAGTCGGCAATAATTCGCCCTTTTCTCCCCCCAAATGCTATTCCCCCTTGTTTTATTGCCGTTACATGTTAATATCTTCATATTAAACGTAAAATAGGCGCATATGAATAAGTAATACCAATATTTATTGTAAAATTACAATTTTAGGCGGGAATGAAGCCTAATATCATCGCCTGGCAGTAGGGTGTTCACTACTAATAGCTCGCACTTTAAAGGTTAATGGTATTGCCATAATGATGATGACTGGCTCTTTAAATTAGCTTCAAGGTTTTTGTTCAGGATATTCCTGGGACATTATGGAAATTGTATGCAAATGCTTCCTAATTCTGTACGAAAGTTTCCAAAGTTTCCATAATATGTGTGTGTGTGTGGGTCCTGGCATAAACAGGATAACACAGTAAATTGAATTAGTTAGGCACTGAAACAGCACAAGATCCCGGTTGCACTCGGGCGCATACGTGTGATTGTGTGTATGCGTATGTGTGAACACATAAAAATACCATTCACCTCACTATGTGTGCACATTTTGCGCTTTAATTAAGTTCTCTGGAATGATGAAGTGATTCATTATGTGGCTCCATAGGGACACCACACATCGTATATCAAATCATAGTGATGGGGAACACTCTGAACTCGATCATAGTTTACATTGTCAGAACATTTTCACCACCAGTCAGCATTTTCGTCTTCGTTTGTCAAACACAACATCGCTCCGGAAATATAAGTGTTGACAATGTAATTGACTGGTTATTCCCTTACACTTCCCCCTTGCTTCCTCCACCCCTTCCTCTGTTACTTTCATCTCTCTCGCTCTTTCTCTCTCTCTCTCCCTACCCTTCCCCTCAGGCCTTCTCCCACCAAATTCTCTGCACCTTCATATGTTCTTACTCTTCTCTCTCCCCCATTTTCTCCTCTTCTTCCTTCCTCCTTTTCTTTCCCTCCTCTTCCCCCCCACACCACTCCGTTTTCCCCATAACTGACTTGATAACATGGATGGAACTGTCAAGAATTGCAAATTTATGAGATCTCATTTTATTTGCATCTGTCTGCACTAATATTGTCTATAATTTTTACAAATTAGTTAGATCGCATTTTACATGCATCTGCTTTGGGCATATATGTATTTGGGCAGTTTTGTAAATTAGGTAGACTTCACGACCAAATAATGTGTTACAGTGTAATCCTTCACATTAATGTATGTAGAATAACTGTACATCATTATTCTCAAACAAAAGGTTTGATGATAAAAAGTGATTTATCAAAAACTGTCACTCATTTCCTTAGTACTAACAAATATGTATATTAACCCTTCTTTGGCGGCGCGCAACTTATGTCGTGTGAAATAAATATGGACTAAGTGGCGGTTCACAACTTATGTCGTGTGCCATTTTCACCACATAATTTTGCTGAGAGAGAGAGATGAGTGGTGGGAGGAGCGTAGCAAGCGTATGACTGCTCCAGACCACCGCGGCGGACCTACTGACATGAATCCCACCCTTCCCTCCCCTTTCACACTCGCTACACAGGGAATTATGTAGGGAAATTACCTAATTACAGGGTTTTTGCACTCGTGTTGCACGATCGTTGCAAGAGAACCAGCGGTCATACAATTATGGTTCGGGTGTCATTGGAAAGCTCTGTTTATGCCCTTTCAGGGATAGATACTTGTTTTACGCTCTGTGTCTTATTTAGGCATGAAAATGATCACGTAAACAACCCTATTTAGGGTAAAAAAAAAACACTGGGCGCTACGGTCCCCTAGTCCGCCAATAAGGTGTTAATAACCAACTCATCTAGTTATGAATATTGCAGTCAGTCCAATTAAAAGTATTTACCGTTATACATTATATCAAAATGTTTCCATAGCCCAAGTAGAAGCCTAGACTTTTCCAGTGTGACGTCTACCAGCGTGGGCAGAATCGCCTCTCGTTAGCCACTAGCACTCGCCAGGGACATCGAAATGGGCTACAGTTATCCAAGAATGTTGTTATTTCTTTCCCTTTAATCGCATTGTCACAGACAGTCCAGTGGTGGTCTTTGTTTTCGTCTGTGACAACGGGGTGTATTTTATATCAATAGTAGTGATGATGACCAGCGTGGGAATGAGAGAGACTTTCAGAGCGAGATGGTAGTGAGTGTCTGTAGGTGCGGGCGCTGTGTCACATGACACCTGCTGTCTTGTGACGTCTCGGCTCGTGATTGGCCGACCATCGCGCCTTTGCGTGCTCCTGTGTAACTTGCCTCCTACACGAGGGTTCCCAGGAGCTGTCCTCGTCAGGACAGGCTAGGCGCGCGTGCTTCTAACATCCCTTTGCATACTCTCTCCCGATCACCCCCCTTTACCACTGTCTCTCTCTCTGACCTTCTTCTTTTCCATTGCTTCTCGCCTTTATTCAATTACTTATCCCCTTGGGTTCTGCATACGGTTTCCATAGCCGGCCCATTGTATTGCATGCGCCATCCTCAGAGATATTTACATGTACTTAGAATAGGTTTTGAGGGTTCTTAGTTAGTATAGGTTAAGAACTCAGTGTGTCTCCATTATTGATTTAGTGTTTCTGCTCTTTTATTTAATGCTAGACTGGGATAAGGTAACTGTAGTCGTTGTCTCCGATGTGTGTATGGTTTGCTTATACCTACACGACTTCGACCGGTTCTGTGGTAGCCTGTGTTGTCTTTTCGGTTGCGTCCGTTGCGAGTGCAGCATTATGTTGACTGAGGGTTTTGGCCTGTACCAGTTCCACACTTTACTGCCTCTTTGCTTGTCTTTTGAGGGTCGCCAGGATAGAACCAGATACTCGTGATCTGGATCTATCGAGAGAGCACCATAGTCAATTAACGTAACTTAAAGGATGCAGTCTTAAGGACATCGCTAGGCTACGAGCCTGTCTTGCTCAACCACAGTTCCTTACCTAGAGTATTCCAGCTAGACATTATTAATCGAGTAGACACTTATTAGTATTTAATATAAGCTCTTTGATATGTACGCATTTTTATTCACAGCATTTATTAGTCTAGGTTGTTGTTGAGTTGTACAACCGTAGCAGACTGTTTCGTTGACGAGGAAGTACTTCTTTTAGTGTCGAGCATTGCTACCGTTGCGCATTTATAGTATTCTCGTGTCAGTTAACATTATATGTCCTATCTTTTAGTGTATTCGATTTACACGTGTTGTGTCCTGCCTCCTGCCTTTATATAGTTCAAGATTAGATACGAGCATCTTATGAGCATCAGACTTTCTTCAGAAGTTTCCAGGTCTATGCTGTAGGACTATACTTCACTTTCTTTCAGATAGGAGTGAAGAGTTTATTGTTGTTTAAAGTAACTGTATTTAAGCATTTTTTTATTGTATTAAATCTTGTAGTGATTTAATTGATCTTTCCATAGATTCCTTTTAATGCATTTTAACGTAACTTGCATCTTGTTTGTTATCAGGCTATACCAGTGTGGGTTAGCCTGAAGTAGAGTACATTTATGCCCAGTTAAGGATACCCCGCTATCGCAGATTAACTCTGGAGGGTATAAGTGTTTTGTTCGCCGGCATATAAGTTCAAGGGTTTGGATCTAGTGTACCGTTGTTGCATAGTGCCCTATTACTAGTCCAATCTTTAAGTGCCCTTGTTTTATTCGTAGCCCCGGTCGTAACAAATGGCGACCTTGCCTAGTATCTTATCTTAGTCGTCATACCAAATGGCGAAATTAGTGAACTAAGAAATAATTGCAGGATTTTTGGACATTTGTTTTTTGAGGAATATTTTGGACACAGATTTATTTTGGCAACGTAGTATAGCACTTGAGTTGTCTTCAAGCATTTTGTTGAGTGAATAGTGCTACATGAGAGTTTAGGTACTTTTTTTTTTGGTATAAACGTTGAGGATTTCCGGTGGACACTATGTCGAACGACGGATCAGTGCACAGTGAGGACACAGTACGGGAAGCAGGCGAGGAGGTGGAGAAGGTGGAGTTGTCTAGGGGCGCTTGGGTGGTGAACAGTGAGGAGGATGCTCGGATATTTTTGGAGGAGCCTGTGTCAGCGGATCGTGTGTCTGGGCTAGACCGGTACGGACTACAGTGTGTAGCCACGGTCTTAGGGTTTCCCGGTACTAGTCAAATACGAACTGAAAATTCAGACAATGCACAATCAGTAACATCCAACTCTAATACTCTTAAGGTGTTTTATGTAAATGCTCGTAGCATACGCAATACATTTTCAGATCTAGAGGAAATCGTGTTTACAGAACATTATGATATAATCGGCATTACAGAATCTTGGTTAAATACGGAAGACAGAGACTTTTTAGCCGAATATACGCTTCCTGGTTATACAATGTTTGAGAAAAGTCGGATCAATAGAAATGGAGGAGGAGTTCTGTTTTTTATAAAGGAAAGTCTTAAGGAGTGAGGAACTACATGAACGAAGGCGGTGCTGGTTGGGGGGAGGGGCGTCGACTGACTGGGGACAGAGGTGCATGGGGGCGGTTCGTTCGTGGCCACCCCTTCGGGGATCACGGCGTCAGGCAATAGATAGATAGATAGAAGTCTTAATCCCATCTTAATGTCAAAACCTCAAATTGCGAATATAGACATATCTTACGTACTATTAAATAATAAACGAGGAACTAAAATAACACTAGCTTTATTATACAGACCCCCATCTCAATCAGTGCAAACTGACAGTGAAATTTATGAACAAATTGCAGAAATAACTAACATACAAGATACCGTAATTCTTGGCGATTTCAACTTACCATTGACTAAATGGGGCGATATTCTTACTTCACACTCTGGACACGACCTCTATGCTAACTTGCAAGAGAGTTCACTTTTTCAATTTGTACAATCTCCGACCCGTGGTAATAATGTGCTTGACCTTGTACTCGCAACAAAAGAAGAATTAATAGAGAATTTGAATGTTGGTGATGAATTCAGTAACAGCGACCATCGTACGATAACTTTCACTTTAAAGTTTACTAGTAACAAATCAAATAGCAGCATTGAGAAAGTCCCTAATTTCAAGAAAGTAAATTTTCATAAACTTAAATCAAAGCTTAAAGAAACTGACTGGAGCTTTCTGACTAACAATAACGACATAAATACATCTTGGGAGTGTTTCACAACCACTTACCTTAAGGCAGTGCAAGACTGCATACCATCGAAAATACGGTGTCCAGGCCATAATGATAAGCCAAAATGGTGGAATAAAGATATTTCAGACTGTCTGCTTGCTAAAAAATTTGCTAATGATAGATTAAAATCCTCACAAAATGACGAAGAACGGGTGAAATTTGTAGAGCTACGACGTAAAGCCAAAACATTAATTTAGCAAAGTAAAAAGACCCTGGAGTTACATGTTGCGAATCAAAGTAAAACAAACCCGAAATAATTCTATAGTTATATCAGAAAGAAAAAAGTAGTTACTTCAACTGTTGGACCGTTAGTCGATGAAAATGGAGAATACACCAAAGACGAAGTACAAATGAGTAATGCCCTCAATACCTTCTTTGCATCAGTTTTTACAACCGAAGACCTCAGTGATATCCCTACACCATCGCCGATTCAGATTGATAATTCAGATGTTCTAAGCAATATCACCGTTACAGAGAGAGAAGTATTGAATTGTTTAGATAAACTCAAGGTAAATAAAACGCCTGGACCTGATACAATCTCACCTAGAGTTCTAAAGGAAGCTAAGGCTGAGCCCTCCAAACCACTGACATTGCTATTCAATGAATCCTTGCAGTCTGGGACTATGCCTGATCAGTGGAAGCTAGCCAACGTAACACCGATATTCAAAAAAGGCAGCAAATCCCTACCCAGTAACTATCGTCCAATTAGCTTAACCTCAATTGTATGTAAAATGCTAGAAACGATCATAAGAGACAGACTCGTAAATCACTTAGAGGCAAATAACTTACTTAACCCTCTCAACACGGATGGGCTCTTTTAAAGATACTCAACACGGCTTTCGTAAAAAACGTTCCTGTTTAACAAACCTCTTAGACTTCTTCCACGATATCCTCAACCTCTACGATGAGAGTAAAGCTGTAGATATTATATACCTTGATTTTCAAAAGGCCTTTGACAAAGTTCCCCACAAACTTTTACTGCTAAAACTAAAAGCGCATGGAATACAAGACGGTGTCTTGAAATGGATAGAAAATTGGCTCAGCAACAGAAAGCAAAGAGTAGTCATAAACGGTAAGGCATCTAAATGGACCAATGTAAGTAGCGGGGTACCCCAGGGATCGGTACTAGGACCAATTCTCTTCCTAATTTACATCAACGACATAGATGAGGGTCTCACCTGTACAATCTCAAAATTTGCTGACGATACACAAATTGCAAATAGCGTACTCTCAAAAGAACAAGTTGACGATATGCAACACAATCTAGATAAATTGTCATGTTGGGCCCAAATTTGGCAAATGAGTTTCAATGCGGATAAATGTAAAGTACTACATATCGGATACCTAAATGAGAAAGCAAACTATTCGATGAATGGCACTCAGTTTAAGAATGTAAACAAAGAAACCGATCTGGGAGTAACAATATCGAGTAACCTAAAACCGAGTCAACAATGTTCAGAAGTTGTTAAGAAGGCAAACAAAATAATTGGCTTTATAGGCAGGTCATTTGAGCATAAATCCAAAGAAGTTATCCTAACCCTTTACAATTCCTTAGTCCGCCTTCTTCTGGAATACTGCGTTCAATCCTGGTGCCCTTATTACCAAAAAGATATAAACAAGCTAGAATGAGTTCAACGTAGAGTTACCAAAATGATACCTAGCCTAAAGAACAAACCATACAAAGAGGTTCTTAGAGAATTAAATCTATTTCCTTTAACCCAGCGCAGATTAAGAGGTGACTTAATTCAAGTATTCAAAATCATAAAAGGCATCGACAATATGAACTGTAGTAAGTACTTCACTATCGACCAATCTAATTACACGCGGGGAAACGGTTGCAAAATTATTGGTAAATCTTTTAACTCACACGAATCTAAGAATTTCTTCTTCAATCGAGTTGTCAACTTGTGGAATGGGCTTCCCCGAGACGTTATAGACTGCAGCACCGTTGATTCATTTAAACTCCGCCTAGACAAATATCTCGCATCAAACCCGCGACTGACTGCGTTTGTAAATGAATAACTTTATTTTATCCCCCCCTCAGTTACTAACCCATCTGTCCCCTACTAACTTCCTAATCCTGCCACGGACATTAGTTCTAGGGCAGTAGTTCCCTTTCCAATGTTCCCTTACCCACTCTAAACCACTGTTTGGACACTTGATCCTCAGTGTTTTGGAGGACAAGCAGCCTAGAATGGTCACTAGATCTGTTGTTGCTTGATTTCCTTTGTACTTCCTTTGTACTAGCGGTTTGTCGAGAAGTGAGCTGGTTACCTGTGTGCTCGGAAGGGTGCGTGGGGCTTCGGGTGGAGCGGGAGCTGGGGCACCTTCTGCCCAGCCCCCATTCCACTCGACTCCTACCATGGCGCCCCCTCGGGCTCCGGAGCCGGGTACGTTCCCGCAGGTCGATGCCCGCTGGCGGTTGGGTATGCCTCTAGGTGATTCACGGGGTGGGTCCCCAATTGTAGCACCCCCTCCTCAGGGTTTGTCTTCCGAGATGTTGTTTTGGCTCGAACTCGCCAAACTTGAGCTGGAGCAGCGGCGGATTCAGGCTGAGGAGAGAAAGGCCATATGTGAGGCTGAGCTTCAGGTTGAGGCTGCGAAATACTGTGCAGACAGGGAGCTTGAGAAGTCTCGGGTGGAGTCGACAGGGCAGCGTCTCGGTTCTGGGAATCGAGGTCTTGATCAGTCTTTATCGCACCTTCTTAAGTTAGTCCCTGCATTTGACGAGTCGGGTGTCACCGAGTTTTTCCTGCGTTTTGAGAAGAAGTGCCGGGAGCACCAATGGCCCGAGGTTAAGTGGGCAGCCCTTGTTTCCTCTAGGTTGGTTGGCAAAGGACTCAAGGCATATGATGCGTTGCCCTTGGAGTCTTACATCGATTATGAGGTATTGAAGGAAGCTGTTCTGCGGGCATACGAGTTACAACCAGAGACATATAGGTTGAAGTTTCGGGTTGTTACGAAGGGTCGTGAGTGCACTTTTCTAGAACATGCCCGGGAACTGTCTGATGCTTTGAGAAATTGGCTGAGGTCAGAGAAGGTGACGACGTTTGAAAAGCTTGAGAAGTTAGTCCTTCTAGAGCAATTTTTTAAATGCACAGGCGGCGACCTGACTTGGAACTTCAAAGAGAAACAACCTAAAACTCTACAAAAGGCAGCTGAGTTGGCTGACCTGAGAGTATCGCTGATTCGTGGGTGCGGGTCTGCACAACGGACCGATGCAGTTAACAAGGGGTGCAACACTCCACCCCCCCGAGTCAGTGATGCAACATTTAATAACGAAAGTAAGAGCAATGATACTAATTTTGATCACAAACCAAAAACCGTCCCGTTTTAGAAAGGTCAGGGCCCTTCCCCACCTCAGGGGAAGTCCAAGGGTGAAGTAGAGTGTTTTAAGTGTCATAACAAGGGGCATTTTGCACGTTCCTGCCCTAGTAACCAACCTACAGCACTCGTGTCTTTGGCTAGCAACATTAGGGTGTCTCTGAGTTCTTCTGCATTTACCCTGGGTGATATGTCAGATGCGGGGGCACAGCCAGTGAAGGAGTGTCCGGAAGGCTCGAAACCTGTCCGCGATGCTTTTTGCAACCATAGAGGGCGTGGCTGCGTGAGTTGGGCTGGTTGCAAGCATGGGTTGGAGTTGTTGCGTGATACAGGTGCATCCCAGACTCTGATGAAAAACTTTACAGGCCAACCTATAAACGCGGCACGGGTAGTTGTGGTGCAGGGTATTAATGCAACACGGTCATACCCGTTGGTTCGAGTGGAGCTGGAGGTTGATGGGGTGACACGAGAAATAGATGTTGGAATCGTAGAGAAACTGCCAGTAGAGGGCGTCGACCTTCTTCTCGGCAACGACTTTGCGGTGCCTACTTCTGAGGTTCCACCCTTAGTCGCTGCCGAGAGGACGGCCGACGTGAGTAGGGAGGGGGAGCAGTTGGTCGAGAGGTGTCAATTACAGCAGATGGCGTGTGTTGTCACCCGATCTCGTGCATCTAAGGTGTCACAGCCTATTCCTCAGTCTCTAGACCAGCGGAGGAACGGTCGGAAGGAGAAAGCTAAAGTTGGGAGAAGTTTTGTGAGTTTTGATCCAGCGGCTCTTCTTGGCGACTCAGTATTAGGATCAATGATGAGCTCCGGAGTGGCCCCAGAACCTGTCCACCCTAGGGACATGGTTGGGCGTGATGGCACTCTGCGACAGAGTAGTTCCATGGTGGAGGAGAGTTGGGATTGTCATGTCTCGGTGGAGCAGTGGGCGGGGGACACGAGCCAGGTGGCTGTGGAAGCGCTAGAGCACGTGCCTGAGCAGTAGTGTGCAGCGCTCCAGCCCCTGCTCGGTTCATACCCCACTGTTTGTGCCGAGCACCCAGGCCTCACAACTCATGCGGTGCACGAGGTTCCGCTGGCAGGTCACTTGAGTGTTAGTCAGCCGTTGGCCACGTTGTTTCAGTGGTTCAAGGTGGGTGACGAGGCTTTGGCATGGGTGTCAGGTCAGTGTCGACCCATGGCTGCCATGGGTGGTGGTCAGAATAAGGACATTGAGCAGATTGGTGAGGTTGGCTGTGGAGTGGATGCGCCCGGTCGTCGCATAGCCTCCCATAGCTGCTCTAGTAAGATGCCATAGACCGACTGTATCTGGCCATGTCGCTGAAGGCGCTGATGCTGCGCAGGCAGATGTAGTCGTAAGGAATGCGGGGGTGCCCATGTACGGTATCGGTGGGGAAGCCTTAGCAATTATGAACTATGGGAGTGACTGCACAGGTGGTATTGATTGTCCCTCTCATGACCTAGCTGTCCTAGGGAGTACAAAGTACAAAGGAGTACAAAGGAGTACAAAGAAATCAAGCAACAACAGATCTAGTGACCCTTCTAGGTTGCTTGTCCTCCAAAACACTGAGGATCAAGTGTCCAAACAGTGGTTTAGACAGTGGTGGACACACTGTGCTGTCAGCACACCTGTTCCGACTCCGCATGATTCGGTGCCCGGACTGTCGCTGGTGTGGACAGCCCGAAACCCCTGAGCATCTGGTGGAGGTGTGTCCCCGCGGTTCTATAGTCATAGGGTCAAACTTAGGGACTCGGTTCGCCGTTTGTCGTCTCGGGGCTTCAGCTTAGGGCTATTGTTAGGCCACGGTGTCCAGGATGCGGATATGTGTTCTCAGCTCTCTCGTGCCTTATGTGTCTTCCTCTTGGCGACACATGTTGCCGACATAGTTTAAGGTCCCACTGACGGTTAGTTTTCTAGGGTCAAGCAGGTGGCATCCACCCGGAGGCCCTTAAATAATAATAACAACAACAACACATCACTTTACCTTTTCTGATGTTGACACAATAGATGCATTGCATAATGATTGTAAGACAGAGTTGTGTTTAATAAAGTAAACAATGTAAACGACGCAAGGCATATTAATACTGTGATTTTACAAATTACATCCTCTGTCGTCTGTTACTCTTATTATGAGGAACAGGGGAACGTTAAGACATACTATGATTAGGGAAATTATTTGAATTAACTCTTCTTTTTCATTTGTTTTTAGAACATTCTTCTAGTCGTGATAGTTCTATGCCTGTGTATACTGATGGCTCTAAATCTGCCTCCGGTATGGGTTTTGGTGTTGTGTTGCCCGAGTTCAGCCGTTGAGGTAGTCTTCATTTAGCTGCCTCAGTTTTTTACTGCAGAGTTGTCGGCTATCAGTTTAGCTCTGAAATTGGTGCTTGCTCACCAAGACAATCATTTTACTATTTGTAGTGATTCTCAAGGAGCTGTCATGGCTCTGGAATCTTTTAATTCATCCCATCCTATAGTTTTAGCCATTATAGAGTGGCTGTTTCTCATTCATCGTCGAGGGAAAAAGAGTGGATTTTTGTTTGGTCCCCGCACATGCTGGTGTCAAGGGTAATAAATGGGTGGATGCTTTAGCAAAAGCTGCAGCTTTGAGACCTTCACATGTAAATTACCCTCTGCCTGCTTCTGATCTACGTACTCCTCTCGAGTTTGCTGTCCGTGTTCGTTGGCAGGCACGGTGTGATTGTGTTACTGTTAACAAGCTCAGATAAGTTAACAAGTTAGTCTCGCCAAGAGCTTGCCCTACCATCCCTTGCAAGTCGGAAACTGCTTCGACTCGCCTCCGCATTGGACATACCAGGCTCATACACGAGTTCCTTATGTGTGGAGGTATACCACCTCTCTGTGATGACTGTCTAGTTCCCCTTACTGTCAGGCACTTGAAGGTTGAGTGTCCCATTTTGGTCGACTTACGTCGGAGGATGCTTTTGCAGCACCGGAAGGCAGATGGTACTTACTGTCTCTCTTCGGTGCTTGGAGGGAAGGCTGGTTCCCGTGGAGACGATGTGTTTTTATTTTTGAAATAGGCTGGCCCCTTTCAGTCCAGTTTTTATGATTGCATTGCTTTTACATTGATGTCTAATTTTACTCATGTTGTTTTAAGATTTTAGTTTTCCGCATATATGTTAGCTTGTTCTGCGACATATGACCTTGTTGTTGCGGTTCCAAGTTTTCTATCAATCAATCTCTCCTTTCGCAGAAATCTCCATCTCTCCATCCTAGGAGATTTCAACGTTCACTACCGCCAATGGCGCTCCTCTCTTTCCACTGACCAACCTAGTGAACAAGCCTACGTCTGTTCTATCATAAATGACCTAGAGCAGTTAGTCCAGCAACCCACCCGTTTCCCGGATCGCTTCGGAGATTGGTTCAACATTCTTGACGTATTCCTAACTTCTAACCCTTCTGCTTATACTGTAAATCATTTTTCTCCTTTGGGCTCCTCCGACCATAAACTTATCTCTGTCACCTGTCCTATCTCTCCGGTACGGCCAACAGATCCTCCCAGCCGGCGGCGCTTGTGGCACTTCGGCGCTGCCAACTGGGAGGCTCTTCGGCAGTACTTCTTTGATTTCCCATGGAATTAATTTTGCTTCCATGGCTGGTGATCCTCGGAGAGTGCTGAATGCATTACCGAGGTAATCCTCTCGGGCATAGCAGCATACATTCTATTTTCTTTTTCTCATTCTAATGCCAAAACATCTTAGTTTACTCATGCTTGTTCTACTGCTGTCCACAACAAGGAGGAAGCATTCAAATGGTACCGACGCCTTAAAACTCAAGAATCTCATTTGTCCTAGGTTTCTGCCCGGAATCAAGCCAAATCTGTTCTTCGACTTGCCAAACACTCTTTCATCAATAATATATGCACTGAACAATCAAACTATAGCTTTTCCCAAGCTTTCTGGCATCTAGCCAAAAGCCTCTCCAACAATTTTTCTTCCTCGTCTTTCCCTCCCCCTTTCCACTCTGATGGCACAACCATCACTTTTTCCTCTGATTAATCTGAACTCTTCGCTGAAACTTTTGCTAGAAACTCCACCTTGGATTATTCCGGTGCTATTCCTCCCTCTCCACCCGCCTCTCTCCTACTTATGCCTAATATCCTAATATTTTCTAAAGATGTATTTTCTACCCTCTCTGGGCTTAATACTAAGAAGGCGTTGGTCCCGACGGTGTTCTTCCTGTTGTACTAAAAAACTGTGCTTCCGTGCTGACTCCCTGCCTAGGCAACCTCTTTCGTTTCTGTCTCTCCTCTAACATCTTCTCTTCTTGCTGGAAGTTTGCTCTGATTCAACCTGTCCCAAAGACGGGTGACCGCTCTCAACCCTCCAACTATCGTCCAATTTCTCTCATCTCTTGTATCTCTAAAGTTTGTGAAACTATTCTTGCTTCCAAATTTCGTAAGCATTTCTCTTTTCATAATCTACTCTCTGATCGCCAGTATGGCTTCTTTAAGGGTCGCTCTAATGGTGATCTTCTTTCATATCTTACTAACTCTTGGTCATCCTCCTTTCAGGACTTAGGTGAGACCTTTCCTATTGCACTAGACATATCGAAGGCCTTCGATAGTCTGACACAAATCTTTAATTTCTAAACGACCCTCGTTCGGTTTCTATCCCTCCATCTGTGCCTTTGTCTCTAATTTCTTTTCCGGCCATTCCATAGCTGCGGTTGAGGATGGCCATTGCTCACCTTCTCATTTTATCAACTCTGGTGTTCCTCAGAGCTCTGTTCTATCTCCCATTCTCTTTCTAATTTTCATAAACGATCTTCTCAACTATACCTCCAGTCCCATCCATTCATATGCAGACGACTCTACCTTACACTACTCAATTAGTTTTCCTGAATGGCCCACCCAGTTATCCATAAAAAAAAAAAACGTAATGAAGCCATGCAACACTTATCTTCTGATCTAATTACTATTTCCAATTGGGGCAGAGAAAACCTTGTTGCCTTTAATGATTCCAAAACTTAATTCCTTCATATTACTACCCGTCTGGAACTCCCAGAGGACTATCGCTTACACTTCAACAATACAAAAATAAATCCTTCATATTCTCTCAATATTCTCGGTGTCTCTTCTTCTTCTGCTCTCACTTGGAAGGACCATATTACCAGTCTTGCTAAGGCAGCCTTCCAGAAGCTGGGTGTGCTCAACCGCCTCAAGGGGTTCTTCACCTCTGCACAGCTTCATGCTCTGTACAGGGGCACAGTGCATCCTTGTATTGAGTATTATTCACATGTGTGGGGAGGATCCTCTCACACTGCACTCCTAGACAAAGTAGAAAGGAAGGCATTTCGTATCATTAACTCCCGCCCACTCACCAACTCTCTGCAATCTCTCTCTCTTCGCCGCAATGTTGCATCTTTCTCGCTATTCTATCGTTACTACAACAATCAGAGCTTTCCGAGTGTATACTACCTCCTCTATGTAGGGTTCGTAGTACCCGTCTTGCAACACAATCCCACCTTTACTCTGGCCAACTCTCCAACCCAAAAGTGAAACAGTATTCTAAGTCTGTCTTCTATTCAATTGCTGAGCTCTGGAACCTTCTCCCTGAATCAGTCTTTCCCTCTGTCTATGATTTAGATTACTTCAAACACTCTGAGTCCAGGCATTTTGGCTCGAACGTCCCTTGATTTTGGCCCTGTCACTCTTTGAACTCTGGGGGAGGCACTCGCTACAGGCAGTTCTGCCTTTTGTCTCCCTCACTCACATAGAAAAAAACAAAAAACAAAACTAACCTTACCTAACCTAACCTAACTATGTTTTTATAATAAACATACAAGCACAAAACAAACAAAATATTGTATTGTGCTGGGATCAAACGCTTGACCTCTTGGGTGTGAGCCGTAACCGTTACCTCTGATCTACGGGACGGCATACAAGTCTTGTTTTGAAAGGCCTAGTTAAAGGGGAGACACATGGTCGTCCCGCATATGCAAATCCACCCTGCACCTTGCACCACACCAGCATCGAGCTCCATGCATGGCCTCCCATTCATCAGTGTGTTCAATGCCAGATGGGTTGTGTAAATTTGTTATCGAGTGGCATTGCTTGATTTAACGATTGTAAAACAAAAAACAATATTAAAATCCCGTTCTTAACCCGGTAAGCGCAAAATAGGGTGTGTGACCAACGTAGTTAGCCTATATGCGATTAATTACCCAATATTCTGACAGAATTTGTTATATCTATCATATAAACCATAATTTATTTTCTATCTATCTATCTATTCCCTGACGCTGTGATCCTCGGAGGGGTGGCCACCAACAATCCGCCCCCATGCACCTCTGTCTAATATTATTAATAATTACTAGTATGATGAACATATGAACCTTCAAGAGTGATAAAATAAGGGGGGAAAGCATTTGGGTGGCTAAAAAAGACGATATTCCCCACCCGCTTGTATTCTCAGGCGGGAGGCGGCGAGACACCCTCCCCCTCTGAGCTGTCTCATAACACTGATCGATGGGGAGAGATTCTCTCGTTGCATTGGATTTCTAAATGACTCGGTGTTGTGTACGAAACCGCGGGAGAATAATATCCGCGAAAAATAGCCGATAAACTATGAAAATAAGAGGGAAAATAGATGATAATTGAGGAGGGGGTCGGAGGGCAGAACTAGCTGGGGACGGAGGGGAAGGGAGGAGGTGAGAAACATATGGATGAGTGGTAGGAAGTACTAGAGAGTAATTTTCTCACCGAATGACATATTCCTTTGTTTTGAGAGGTCTTGGTTTGTTGTTTAAAGTTTTGTTAATGGTCTTGCTTCTGTGAGGCCTATCGCATTCGCTACACAGATACTTCTGTGAGTTCTATTGCTCTTCTCGGGTTAAGGGGAAGTTTTATTTTTGCTCCCCAGACCTCTACCAAGCTTAAAAGTATTTCCCTCAAGACTTTGAGGTAAATGTGTACTTGTCCTGGCCGATGGCTATAGTTCTTCAACACCTAAATGGCACGAATGGTATAAATTATGAGATAAATGGGGCGAAAGGTCTTAAATCACCAAGCTAATGGCGTAATCATCTTAAAATGTCAAAACTAATTAAACTAAACATGACGGAGAAAGGGATCCAGAAAAAACACTTTAAGGGGAAGTATCCCCAGTAGTCAATCGCTTTTGGTTTCCTCCTTATAGTGAATAATCGGATTATGGACTGTACCTGGTCGATAAGCATCGCTCTTCACTCCTCCAAAATTAGTAAAACTCATTTTGTTCAGGTTAGGAAGGATCTGTGAAATCTAGAGTTAAAGGTTGCAACCTTCTGATTCCTTGAGGTTAATTTATATGCTTAATATATCGTCTAGTGAAAGTCAGAATATAGGGCAGGAGGACATCATATAACGAAAACATTAAACAATATCCCATTTTCTGTTCAGTAAACCATCAAGCTGTCCATATTTATTTGTTATTCATAAAGTACATATCAAAGAGATTATGTTCAATGATACCGATTATAAATAAATTATTTGCGAAGTAAGTTGATATGCCACCGTTTATATTTTTACAGAATATATATATTATATTGAGAGAGTTAGAGTGAGAACGGAGAAATGGATAGGCGACGAGCAGGGAGGTTTTAGGAAGGGAAGAGAATGTGTAGATCAGATACTTACCCTGAATTGTGTTGTGGAGAAATATCTGGAGAAGCAACAAAGGGTCTATGTTGCCTTTATGGACTTGGAGAAGGCCTTTGACAGAGTGGATAGAGAAGGTATGTGGAAAGTACTTAGAATATACGGAGTAGATGGCAAGTTGTTGAAAGCAGTGAAGAGCATGTATGAGGGTGCAAAGGCAGCAGTACGTGTGGAGAATGAGCTGAGTGAGTTTTTTTACCTGAATGTTGGGATGAAACAGGGGTGTGTGATGTCCCCGTTGTTGTTTACTGTATATATGGATGGAGTCATGAAAGAAATACTAGGAAGAACAGTGGATATTGGTGTATCGCTGAAAAGGGAGGGAAATGAGTGGAAGCTGCCTATACTGCTGTTTGCGGATGATACAGTTCTGATGAGCGATAATGAATGGGAGTTGCAGGGTCTGGTTAATGAGTTTGGAAAAGTGTGCGAAAAACGGAATTTGAAGGTAAATGCAGGGAAGAGCAAGGTTATGGTCTTCGAAAGGGGTGAAGTCACAGAGTGTGAGGTGAAGTTGAACGGTCAGGCTATGGAGATCGTCAGCTCCTTTAAATATCTGGCCAGTGTGTTGAGTAATGATGGGACTATGGATGAAGAAGTGCGGGAGAGGGTGCAACAGGGGAAGAGGGTTGTAGGAACGTTGAAAGCAGTAACAAGAAATAGGGTGGTCAGTATGGAAGTGAAGAAGTCCTTGCATGAGAGTGTGGTAATCCTGACACTAACTTACGGAAGCGAAGCATCGACGTTCGGGAAGAGACTCAGACCAAGAGTGAGAGCGGTGGAAATGAGTTACATGAGAAGTGCGTGCGGAGCTACATGGAGGGATAGACAGACGAATGAGGAAGTAAGAAGGAGGTGTGGAGTGGAGGTAGACGTGCTGGAAAGTGTGAAAAGGAACAACTTGAGATGGTTCGGCCATATGGAACATATGGAAAGCAAGAGAATGACTAAGAGGGTGTACAAGAGCGAGGAGGAACAGAGAGGGAGAGGTGGAAGGATGGAGTGAGGAGGTATATGAATGAAGGCGGTGCTGGTTGGGAGGAGGGGCATCGACTGACTGGGGACAGAGGTGCATGGGGGCGGTTCATTCGTGGCCACCCCTTCGGGGATCACGGCGTCAGGCAATAGATAGATATATAGTTATATTATATATATATATATATATATATATATATATATACACATATATATATATATATATATTGTTACGTATCTTGATCCTCAAGTGGTTAACTTGATGAATCTAGATAGCACAGAGATATATATTAAGGTATCAGTCAGCTGAAGGCAAAACAAAAGTAAAATCTAATAAAATAATTTCCTGTTGTTGCTTCCTTTTCTTTTGGATCTTAGGACTTAGTATCCTTTATTGACGGATACTCTTTAATTATGAAAAATACTGAAACTAATTAAAGTCATGTAGTATTTATAAAGAATTATTATTTAACCGAAGCTTAGTAGGCTATGGTTATGAACCGAATAAGTTATAGCTAAAGAAAGACTATTAATTTTATAAAAAGTCTTGAAAGATAAATATTAAAGTAAGAATATTTCTGTCTCTTACCCTTTTGAAATGAATAGATAGTTTTCTTCTATGTCCTTTTATTTATATTTAATGTAATTATTCTTGGTTCTTGTCTTACGTTAATAGTATTATATTATTATATCATCAGGAGTAATATCAAAGTCACATAAAAAGTTAGATATATATTTAATAATTAGTTAAATTTATTTCTTAACCACGTAACATTGAAGTTTGATTATGAGTAAATAAAGTTACAGGATCGTTTCATAGATTCGATTCAGGTCTCACTCAAATAATATGAAAAGCAAAATATAATATTTTGAAGCAAAAGAATTTTCTTCAGCTTAGGAAATCACTATAAGTAATATTAACACAGCCATGTTAGTCTAAGGCGATATTACTAATACGAGACAATAGCATCACCGTACTAAGCACCATTAAGCAATGTAAGCTTAATTCAAAGAAAATGAAAGAACTCGTAAGTATTAATATAAAACAATAGTATTACTTTCATCATAACCCAATTACTTAAAGAGTTGCTTTAGTCCACAAGTTAGTCAACTAAAATAGTTAAGTACATAATAATAGCGTTAACGTTAATTCCCAATTAAATAGTTAAACACATAATAGTAGTGTTCACGTTAATTCCCAATCAAATAGTTAAACACATAATAGTAGTGTTCTCGTTAATTCCCAATCAAATAGTTAAACACATAATAGTAGTGTTCACGTTAATTCCCAATCACATATCTCACTAACCAACATAACATAAGTGTTTACACCGAACACACTTAACACACATTTATATAATCTGACTGACAGTCACAATCCCATTATAATACTTCACCCCGTCTTCCTCCAGCTGCAAGTTCACCTTCCTCAACTCCAAATGAGACTGATTTGAATGCCCACAACTCGGGTCTTATATACCAAACAATGATGGTGTAGGAACGAATCAGGAGGCGGCGGGTGGTGCCGGCTCCAATCATAGCTCCTCGAATCACATAACAGGTGCATGGTCCACTCACAGCTCCTGGCGTCGATCATACGTCATAGCATCGGTCATCGAGGTGTGAAGGCTAGCATGCTGGTATGGGGCGAGATGGTTTGCCCACTCGCTCGTTCGCTAGTCTGCTTCACCGTTTGGGTAGTGGGCTCCTTCAACTCTTAATTCTAACTCTTAAATTAACATACAGGGCTCCGTATGTCAGACCTCCCCCCTAGAAAAGAGTTTAAGGAGTATAGTACATAATATTAAACATAATACATAAATAGATTCACCACCAGATTGGCAACAGCAAGATTATAATGAGGATATAATAAGGATATCACCCAAAGTAGGCAACGTCTCCAGGTACCACATCAGAACATAGCCGGAACGTAGCTGGAGCGTTATTCGAACTGCAAGGCATCTCACAGCTGAAGGCTTAAAAGCGCACTACAAAAGCATGATATTTACCTCACTACAAGGGAGAGCTAATTGCCAAAATCCTCTCATTAAATTAAACTTACTGCTGTATGAGGCCAACCCGGTAAATGCAATCTTTGATCCGTGGCAGTGGGTAGGTATCGTTCTTTGTGACAGCATTGACTTGCCTATAGTCCCTACAAAACCCATGGCTCCCGTCTGGCTTCGGCACAAGTATGACCGGACTACTCCACTGGCTGAAGGCCCTTGTGATCAGCTGGTTTGAAAAAATTAAGTCAAGCTCGACCTGCAGTATACTCCTGCGTTGTGGCGAGACACGGTAGGGGGATAGTTTAATGGAAGTTGCATCCCCTACGTCGATGTCGTGCACGGCCAAAGAAGTGAGCCCTGGAGTATCACGGAACACATTGGGAGACTGAGATAAAACAGAGATTAGTTGGTTCGCTTGATCAGAGGGAAGATGACATAGTTTAGATGGTAATTCCCTCAAAGCCACTGAATTATACTGAAAGTTGGATAGGCTACATGACAAGTCAAAGTCTGCATGGATACCTTCAGGCTCTGGAACAGTCTGTTGCGGGTCAGTAAGAGAACTGAAGACTTTGTCCGCACCAGGCTGTTCACAGGTCCTGACATTCACTGCCACAGTGGGAGAATCTGGAAGAGAGGAATCAGGGGACCTATGGTAGGGCTTCAACATATTTATATGGAATACTTGCGTGGGCTTTCTCCTGTCTGGGGTAGTTACTAGATAATCGGTAATGCTCACCCTCCGAATGATCTTATATGGGCCCCTGAACTTGGCAGATAAAGGTTGGCCAAAAGGGGGGAGCAGGACCAAAACCTCATCACCGGGCTTAAACTCCCTCTCACGGGCTTTTCTGTCATACCATTTCTTCATGGAGCTTTTAGCCACTGTCAAGTTTTGAGCGGCAAACTCACATGAGGATCTCAGCCGGGTTTTGAAATCTGAAACATACTTGAGGAGGTTTTGGTTCCCCTCCTGGCCAACTAGGCTATCCTGCAATAGTTGCAAAGGACCTCTTACCTGGTGACCGAAAACTAGCTCATTAGGGGAAAAACCCAGGGATTCAGTTGGAACCTCACGAGTAGCAAATAAAAGAAAAGGTACCCCCTTATCCCACTCAACTCCGGTCTCTGTACAATACTTACGTAACATTCCCTTTAATGTCTGATGATATCGTTCGAGAACCCCTTGACTCTCTGGGTAGTAGCTGCTAGACTTTACATGCTCGATACCCAACTCCTTCAGGGACTGCTGGAAAATGTTAGAGGTAAAATTAGTTCCTTGATCACTTTGCACCTCATGGGGGAAACCCATTCTGGTGAAAAATTTGAGCAGTTCCTTGATAACAGTTGGAGCAGAGGTAGTCCTTAAGGGTATAGCCTCTGGGTAGCGAGTTGCCATGTCCATGATAGTTAATAAATAAATGTTACCTTGGGAAGTCTTAGGCAATGGGCCTACAATGTCCACTACCACCCGAGTAAAAGGATTCTCGAAAACGGGCAAGGGCACCAGAGGATGTACAGGCACCTTCTGATTGGGTTTTCCTGTCATCTGGCAAGTGTGACACACTCTACAACACTCCACTACATCTGCACGCATTCCTGGCCAGTAAAAGTGGGATCTGATTCTGTCTAGAGTTTTTCTCACACCTAGGTGTCCTGCCAATGGTATACAATGTGCCATTTCCATGATATCTTTACGACAAGGTTTGGGGACTACTACTTGATGGACGTCCCAAGCCCCGTCATCGATTGGTCTGTGTGGCGGTCTCCATCTTCGCCACAATACTCCTCCTTTGAGGTAGAAACATTCACCACCCTCCTTCACACATTCCTCTTCACTCACGGACCTGGCAGCTAACTCCTTGCATTCACTATCATCTCTCTGTAGCTCTACGAGGCCGCTAGGACAATTTGGAGGGGTTTCATGGTCATCGTTAGGGTCAAGATGAGCCATAAAGGTGTCAGATAAATCCACCTCAGTCACATCATCAGGCACAGTTGGAGCATCATTCACACTCTCATCCCTTTCATCAACTCTTACATTCGGTATATTTCTGTCTGAGGGAACTGCTACTTGAGACATTGAATGTTTGTCAGCACTCACAGGGAAAACAGTTGGCAACTCCTTGTCGAGCTCACCGGTTAGTGGCTCGTTAACAGGGGAAAGTGACAAAATGGGGTCTGGTCGGACCTTCTCACCTGCTACATCATTCCCCAAAAGGAGTGTTACCCCAGGCACAGGGATATCTTGGGACCTACACAAAGCTATGGTGGCCTCACCCTGTAGTAACTCACATTCAATTTCGCCTTTTACCAAGTATGCATAAAACTGGCCTCCAGCACCTCTCATTACAACTGGTTCGCCAGGTGGGCACTCAGTGTAAGGATTCACCATGAGGGTGCTAGTAGAACCTGTGTCTCTCAGAATTTTTACCTCATGCATGCAACCATTTAATCTCACGTTGCCAGATGAAATAAAGGGACGGTAACTGTCCTGCACTGATGGTGAAATTATTATTGGCTTAACCCTAGGGGGTTGCACCACACATGCTACTACACCCCTGTCTAGATGATTTACGTTAGCTGCTAGGTACTCCTTCTGTCGAGAGTCCTGCATTAAAGGAACTTTTGGTGCTAGGTACTCCTTCTGTCGGGAGTCCTGCATTAAAGGAACATTTGGTGCTAGGTACTCCTTCTGTCGGGAGCCCTGCATTAAAGGCACACATGGAATTTGAGATACGGCGGCAACTGTCTGCCCCGATCTCTCGGTTTTTTCCTTGGCCCAGCACTGATAAGCTAGGTGGCCTCTCATGCCACAAAAAGTACATACTTTAGGGGATACGGGAAAGTTCCCTCTTTGAGCATTACTATTAGTTTGGGGCCCACCTCTGTTACCATTGCCCTGAGTCGCATTTTTAGTTGGGGGAACATTTCTATTTTGGCTAGTTGGGGAAGACGTTATAGGCTTGTGACTGGGTCGGTCAGATTTGTGATTGGGATACTTAAAATTAGAACTAGAATTACCGTAGGGCTTCTTTCCACGAAATTTGTTGTTGAGCACGTATGTGTCAGCCATGTCAGCGGCGTCGGCAAGACAATCTACCTTTTTCCCCTTTAAATGATAGGATACAGAAGAATCAATTTTCCATAGGAAATTTTCTAACAGGACCAACTCCTTCAGATCGTTGTAGCTTGTGACTTTCTTACTCTTGACCCAATGATTGAAAGTTTTAGTCATGGTCCTGGCAAATACCTTATGGGTTTCTTCTACTTTCTTCTGTTTTTTTCGGAAAGATTGCCTGTAAGCCTCAGGCTGCAATTGATAGGTTTTTAAGATAGCTTCTTTGAGATTGTCATAATCCTGCCTAACTTCTGCTACTTCTGACAAATACGTGGCTCGAGCCTGCCCTGTCAAAACAGTTTGTAACATAAAAGGCCATTGATCTCTTGTCCACTTCATACCTCCAGCAACTTCCTCAAACAAAACAAAGAAATCCTGCACATTATCCTCAGTGAAAGGTGGAATGACACTAGTCATAGTCAATCCCAGAGGGGGAGTAATTACGGGAGCATTTGTATTGACATTTAGTTGAGCCGTTTGATATTGATATTGATAATGTTCGGTCTTTATTCGGCTTCTTCTTCTTCTATTTTTAGTCTGGCTAGTTCCAGTACTTGATCACCGGTCAAACCAGGTGGCAATTGTTCATCAAGTTGGCTAGGTTTACTAGGGATCCCACCAACTGCTCCGTCTCCCTCCCCGCCTTCTACAGGGAACAGGTGGGTTTTTATGGTCTGAGCCACCTCTACTTTAGACATGTTTGAGACAGTTAATTGGAGATGTGAGGCAAGCACTTTCAGTTCGGATTTTGACAGACAGTCACTATCAGGGGCTGTGGGTTCTGATTCTATGAAAACTCGAGCATCTTCTTCATTAATTAGTTGAGGCATGATTAATATTTGGTTTTTAAGTAGTGAAACGTTAATGAAACTGAGTGAAACTGTATGAAACGAATCCTGGCAAGGTCGCCACTCTTCTGTTACGTATCTTGATCCTCAAGTGGTTAACTTGATGAATCTAGATAGCACAGAGATATATATTAAGGTATCAGTCAGCTGAAGGCAAAACAAAAGTAAAATCTAATAAAATAATTTCCTGTTGTTGCTTCCTTTCCTTTTGGATCTTAGGACTTAGTATCCTTTATTGACGGATACTCTTTAATTATGAAAAATACTGAAACTAATTAAAGTCATGTAGTATTTATAAAGAATTATTATTAACCGAAGCTTAGTAGGCTATGGTTATGAACCGAATAAGTTATAGCTAAAGAAGGACTATTAATTTTATAAAAAGTCTTGAAAGATAAATATTAAAGTAAGAATATTTCTGTCTCTTACCCTTTTTGAAATGAATAGATAGTTTTCTTCTATGTCCTTTTATTTATATTTAATGTAATTATTCTTGGTTCTTGTCTTACGTTAATAGTATTATATTATTATTATCATCAGGAGTAATATCAAAGTCACATAAAAAGTTAGATATATATTTAATAATTAGTTAAATTTATTTCTTAACCACGTAACATTGAGGTTTGATTATGAGTAAATAAAGTTACAGGATCGTTTCATAGATTCGATTCAGGTCTCACTCAAATAATATGAAAAGCAAAATATAATATTTTGAAGCAAAAGAATTTTCTTCAGCTTAGGAAATCACTATAAGTAATATTAACACAGCCATGTTAGTCTAAGGCGATATTACTAATACGAGACAATAGCATCACCGTACTAAGCACCATTAAGCAATGTAAGCTTAATTCAAAGAAAATGAAAGAACTCGTAAGTATTAATATAAAACAATAGTATTACTTTCATCATAACCCAATTACTTAAAGAGTTGCTTTAGTCCACAAGTTAGTCAACTAAAATAGTTAAGTACATAATAATAGCGTTAACGTTAATTCCCAATTAAATAGTTAAACACATAATAGTAGTGTTCACGTTAATTCCCAATCAAATAGTTAAACACATAATAGTAGTGTTCACGTTAATTCCCAATCAAATAGTTAAACACATAATAGTAGTGTTCACGTTAATTCCCAATCACATATCTCACTAACCAACATAACATAAGTGTTTACACCGAACACACTTAACACACATTTATATAATCTGACTGACAGTCACAATCCCATTATAATACTTCACCCCGTCTTCCTCCAGCTGCAAGTTCACCTTCCCCAACTCCAAATGAGACTGATTTGAATGCCCACAACTCGGGTCTTATATACCAAACAATGATGGTGTAGGAACGAATCAGGAGGCGGCGGGTGGTGCCGGCTCCAATCATAGCTCCTCGAATCACATAACAGGTGCATGGTCCACTCACAGCTCCTGGCGTCGATCATACGTCATAGCATCGGTCATCGAGGTGTGAAGGCTAGCATGCTGGTATGGGGCGAGATGGTTTGCCCACTCGCTCGTTCGCTAGTCTGCTTCACCGTTTGGGTAGTGGGCTCCTTCAACTCTTAATTCTAACTCTTAAATTAACATACAGGGCTCCGTATGTCAGAATATATTATATATATATTATATATATATATATATATATATATATATATATATATATATATACAGTATATATATATATATATATATATATATATATATATATATATATATATATATATATATAATTCGTGTAAAACATAAGCTGTAAGTTGCTGCAGGGTAAATGTCTTCATACATTATGCTCAATTTCAAAGCCTCGATATATTCAATGATGTCATAGCCGACTTCAACACTATGGTGCCTTACCTGTATATATCTTTATCACCGAATAATATGGCAAATGGTTTTAAATAAACGTATATTTATTTAAATGCGATATTAATGGCAATAAGGGTGTGTTTCAAGAAGTAAAATTCAAAATATTGTGTAGTACTTTAACTGTCTTACTCACATATGAGATGAGGAAAAAAAGTGAAAGGATAGCTCGGTATGAAGTGGTGATATTTTTAAGTAACCGTAGTTAATAGGGTGTTATGAGCAAGTGATTTATCTAGTCAGCTTTCGAAAGTTTGAATAGCATTACACTCAATGATATCACTAAGCAGTCTTTTCCGTAAGCTTAGCATACGATTAAATAATATTTTGTTTTTGCGTTATGCGATTGAAAATTAAGGCTTGCCAATGCTCTCTCTCTCTCTCTCTCTCGTACTCTCAAAAGAACAAGTTGACGATATGCAACACAATCTAGATAAATTGTCATGTTGGGCCCAAATTTGGCAAATGAGTTTCAATGCGGATAAATGTAAAGTACTACATATCGGATACCTAAATGAGAAAGCAAACTATTCGATGAATGGCACTCAGCTTAAGAATGTAAACAGAGAAACCGATCTGGGAGTAACAATATCGAGTAACCTAAAACCGAGTCAACAATGTTCAGAAGTTGTTAAGAAGGCAAACAAAATAATTGGCTTTAGAGGCAGGTCATTTGAGCATAAATCCAAAGAAGTTATCCTAACCCTTTACAATTCATTAGTCCGCCCTCTTCTGGAATACTGCGTTCAATCCTGGTGCCCTTATTACCAAAAAGATATAAACAAGCTAGAACGAGTTCAACGTAGAGTTACCAAAATGATACCTAGCCTAAAGAACAAACCATACGAAGAGCGTCTTAGAGAATTAAATCTATTTCCTTTAACCCAGCGCAGATTAAGAGGTGACTTAATTCAAGTGTTCAAAATCATCAAAGGCATCGACAATATGAACTGTAGTAAGTACTTCACTATCGACCAATCTAATTACACGCGGGGAAACGGTTGCAAAATTATTGGTAAATCTTTTAACTCACACGAATCTAAGAATTTCTTCTTCAATCGAGTTGTCAACTTGTGGAATGGGCTTCCCCGAAACGTTATAGACTGCATCACCGTTGATTCATTTAAACTCCGCCTAGACAAATATCTCGCATCAAACCCGCGACTGACTGCGTTTGTAAATGAATAACTTTATTTTATCCCCCCCTCAGTTACTAACCCATCTGTCCCCTACTAACTTCCTAATCCTGCCACGGACATTAGTTCTAGGGCAGTAATTCCCTTTCCAATGTTCCCTTACCCACTCTAAACCACTGTTTGGACACTTGATCCTCAGTGTTTTGGAGGACAAGCAACCTAGAAGGGTCACTAGATCTGTTGTTGCTTGATTTCCTTTGTACTCCTTTGTACTTTGTACTCCTTTGTACTCTCTCTCTCTCTCTCTCTCTCTCTCTCCCTCTCTCTGTATATATAATACACATGCGTTTTGCATAGTTGAATAAACTATGATTAAGTGTAATGGGGTAGTTGGAATATAAAGGTAATAGTTTTACTGTAAATGTAATACATATTACATGGTCTTTAAAATAATGTAATACATATTACATGGTCTTTACAATAATGTAAATCAATTTTCAACAGATAATTGAAAGATGATATTTTTAGTTTTGATGAGTGTGTGTGACAGCTAGTTATACAGACAGAGGGAGAGATCGCGCATGAACTGAATGGGGCTAGTAATACCAAAATATGCCCAGCAGTAACATAGGAAATCCAGAAAAGAGATATCGGAAGAGGTCAATGGAATGGGAGTGGAGATGGGGAATATCGGAAATGAGAGAGAGAGAGAGAGAGAGATTTTGAGCCAATAACATGAGTAAAGTTATGCTACAAACATAGGCATGCATGTCAATGTGAAGTATTAACGGCAAAGCCTCAAATTGAAAAATGTTACAAGCGGTGTACCACAAGGCTCAGTAATTGGTCCTATTCTTGTTCTTATTTATATTCATGTTATTGATGATGGGCTATCATGCAGAATCCCGAAATTTCTGATGACACAAAAAATGTTAGCAAAGTAAACTCGCCATCACACATACACAAAATTCATAATTATCTTGACAAGCTATCTGACTGGGCTCAGACATGGCAGATGAATTTCAATATAGATAAATGCAAAGTGCTCCTCATCGGCAGTAAAAATAAAAGGCAAACTATTCGATTAACATAATTCAACTAAGGAACGTAAATAAAGAAACAGACCTTGGAGTAACTATAACAAGTAATTTAAAACCTGCCCAACAAGTCGCTGAAGTTGTAAAACAAGCAAATACAATTATTGGCTTCATTGGGGGATCTTTTGAATATAGATCCGAAAACGTTATACGCAGTTTATATAATTTATTAGTTCGTCCGCATTTGGAATATTGTGTCCAGTTCTGGTCGCCATACTATGTAAAAATCATTGAAAAACTAGAGAGAGTGCAACGGAGAGTAACTAAAATTATTCCCAGACTAAGAAACAAATCGTATGAGGAACGACCAAAAGAGTTAAACCTATTTACTTTAACAAACCGCAGAATGAGAGGAGACCTAATCCATTTTTTTTTAAATTATCAAAGGCCATGACAACATGGATGCAAGTAAGTACGTCACACTAGATAACTAAAATTATACAAGAAATAATGGTTACAAAATTGTTGGAAAGGCGTTTCATTCACACGAAGCGAAGCACTTCTTTTTCAACAGAGTGGTCAACGTGTGGAATAAATTGCCTAGAAGCGTTGTAGAGTGCCATACAGTCCAAGCATTCAAATATCGTCTTGACAAATATCTTGCCATGAGACTGCGACTGACTGCGTTTGTGCCCGAGTAATGTGACCATTTTAGTATCATACATAGTAATATAATTTAGTTTTTCTAACCACAGTCATTGTGGAGATGAAGACCTTCAGCCTAGTAAGGATCAGTAGGTGAATTGTTGCCTGCTTTCCTTTGTATTCCTTTGTGTTAATAACAAATCAACCACTGAAATATGATATCCTTATTATCCCTGGCTGAAATGGAAAACTTGTCCTAAATATTGATATATGGAGAACACTGAATGTGAAGTATGAGAAAAGAAGTGAATATATAAATATGGTTATTATGTTGAAACATTCTTCCCATTAGTTCGGTGATTATAAAAATGTTTGGACCCTCTAGGTGTCGACTTTTTCCAGGTGTAGGATAGCGAGCCTAAAACACCGAAGAAAACGACATATGGCCAGGAAATACTTCAACCTAAATATGTACAAGCTTAGCTTGAATGAGAGACAAGGGGACATTATTTTAGCTTGCACGGGAGTCAAGGTGGGGGGCAGTATTACTTTAGCTTGAGGGGGGTCTAGGGGAAAATTGTAGATAAATGCTGAATAAGGCTAATGGGCATATATAAAGCAATAGCAGTAGTTAAATATCACCCACACCGTCAGCTCAGAATAGGAGCACAATATTAACCGTTGGGAGCCTTCCTCAATCTAACTTTCCTCATTCGATGGCATAAACTGCCTCAAGCTCCGTGTACCCTTGTATTTTGTTTCGCATCTACCTTGAATTTGGCTCTGTCAGTTTTTCAGTTTGGGCAGCTACTCAACTATCAACTTTGCCTCTTGTCTCTTTTTACACATCGGAACAACAATACTCAAACCCGTTAAATAGAGTGAAACTGTCTTACGAGTATTGATGAAACCCTTTTAAATGCTTTCAACGCCTTAAATAGTCAGCCATCAAGATAAGTTTTGATGTGCGTTCAACATTGTTGGCACGAAAATAGTCAGTATTCGAGATGCGACATTCATTGAGGGATGCAACGACACAAGTATTTTTTTATTTTTTTATTTTTTTGGGTCAGGGCTAGGATGGGCCGGAAATGTATATGATGCAAGTGAGAAAAAGATAGTAAACAAAAAACAATCAGACAATTGTTGTCGATACCGTAGCGTGAAGTAATTAGTTCGTATTATGTTATAGCCTACTGTTTGTGTGTGTGTGTGTGTGTGTGTGTGTGTGTGTGTTTAGAAATAGAGAATATAACACTTCTTCGTCTCAGTTACAATGCATTACCAATAAAGAATATATTCAGATAATAACTGAAAGTCTATAACTATAGAAGTAAAGAAGAAAACAAAAATCACAAATTTACTATTCAGAAAATCCCAATCTAGCAAGGGCCCATTTCTTCAATCTCCCTTGAAGTGTTTCTCGATATAATAAAAGAGGCAATTCCAGATTTTGTTATCCCGGCAACGGGAGATATCTGAGTGGTCGCTAACAGAAGGACAATGGATAGTTGGAGATCAGGAAAGGGGGGATCCATTCTTGGTTAATAAGAGAGAAAGAGAGAGAGGGGGGGGGGGGGATAGAGGGGTACAATTATAACCAGAATATCATGGTTTTGTCGGTATCCGTATTAAAGGTAAGGGGTTAATACACAACACTCAGTAATACGTCAACGATAGCCAATCATTGGTATTGGTTAGTCATGCGTTGCCAACATTTTATGAGCTGGAATTATCTAAAACAAAATTAAAACCCTGCTACTATTAATTTTATATCAGTAATTCGCTCGTTTTGGAGGCTTTACTAAATGAAACGCCTGCATATTTATTATAATTCAAGCTAAACAGGTCCACTTCTAAGGAATTATCTTTGCGCACTTAATATATAAAATAAATGTTGGTGCCAAGTTTAATTTATCATTGTATTATTTATTTTAATTGGTGTGAATACTTAATTTCGAATGTTTATGAACTACTCCATGGAGATAACGTCTAGTTTATTTTGTGTTTAATTACTGTACCGAAAATATAATTTTAAGAAGGTCCATATATCTGAACTAACTTAATAACATCTAAAATGTATTGTATTGTTTGTGTACAGAGGCTTTCATGCTTACTTTACTCTGTTATCACTAAGTGAATATATTCTGGTTACGGAATGACTCTAAATCAAAGGATTTAGAATAACATTGAACAAGGGAAGGGATAAAGCAACGGGTAGGGGTCGGAGGAGAGAGGGCAACGAGACCTTTCTTTTATGAGTTCTATAAACTGCTAGTTGTGATTCAGATTATAACAAAAAGGGATCTTTCAGTTGATGGATTACTAGGGATAGTTTTAAGCCCCATGACTACAACATGTCTCCCAAAGCTATAGTAAAGTGTATTTTAATGTTCATCAAAATGTAGCAAAACAAATAGCAATCGCTGTAATGGGTTTAATGCAGGTTTTTCTCTACAACTTTTGAAATGGTCAGGGATGATAAAGGTTAGTTCATTCTTCATTAAATCTAATCTACTACAAACAACCAGACTTATAACAGCGTTGGCAAGATCCATTGTTTAGTCTAGTAAAATCCAAGTTAGTTAAGGATTAGTCTACATTTATTATTGACGTTGCCGACATTATTCGTGTATATTTCCTGTTGTTATGAACTGTAGTATAATTTATACAAATATTGACACAATATAATGTATATAGAGTATATATATAATATATTAGAGTTATTAAAGTTATTATTGTATACATACAGTATATATATATCGGTATATATATATATATATATATATATATATATATATATATATATATATATATATATATATATATGTATATACCGTTATATATACCCGATATATATATATATATATATATATATATATATATCCAACTGAACTTATACCCCAGTTCAATTGCATGTGTTATAATTCACATAGCATAGTTGGGGGGGGGGGGGGGTGACTAGCTGCCTCTCCTTATGTGCTTCTTTCTTGTTCCAATGTGAGAGCTTCCTTGTCGTCAGGGGGGCGCTGTTCTGTGCAACACATTGTCTTTGTTGCCACGAGTGTAATTACCTCTTTTGTTTAGCCATTGTGGGATTGTGTTAGTTTATCATAAGTTTGCACAACGGTGTCTTATGATTATTTGATTACTTTTGTGTTGTTAGTGAGAGCACAGGTGCCTGATATAATGATGTAGTCTAGCGGCGCCTGGAGCCCTTCCTTCCCACTTGGTCCCCTGGCTGGACTCTCTTGGCCATTCTAGCGACACCCCCGAGACAAGAATTGTATCGACCACTTGTACTGTCCAGTCTGTGGTGGGCTTGCTAGCTAGATCCCTTAATAATCGCATATTTTATCTTTTTCCATATTGAATAGTAGCATAGCAAGCTTGGAGTCATCTCAAGCATAACATGTATTGTCCAACTTTATTTATTTGCATTCTAGAGTTTTCTAAATTTGTTAGATATAAGTACCGCAGCCACTTGGCATTCTAGATAATTATAAGCTTCACACCCTTTTTCTTCCATTTATTTTCCTTTATTCTACTGCATTGTTTATTATTATTGTATGTATTGTATGTATTGTATGTATTGTATGTATTTTTTGTGTATATTATTGAGGTTGACATCTACAAGGGTTTGATGACTGGCTTGTTTGGGCCAGCGTTTTGACAGCCTGCACCAACCTCCTGAGATGTCAACCATTGTGTATCATTTGTTAGGCTAATACATTAGACTTCTCCCATGGATTTTGTTCCGTATTATCCTCAGTTCCTGAGCAACTGGGCATGATATGGATTGTTCTGAGAGTCTAGCAGTATTATGTTTTGGTATTTTTTGTGCAGTTTAGAATAACCTGAGAAGTACTCTAAGATACTAATAGCACTATCAACCCTGAGTCGGACAGGCTCTGAGACAGTAGATATTTTTGTGTCTCCTTTGTACTGCTTTAAATTAATAGAGCAAAGAGGAAGATAAACCATTTCCTAGAGAACCTGCGTGCCTTGGTGTTTGAGTCAGATATTAAGAGCGTGTCTTTTGCAGGGTTAGTGCAGTACGGTGAGCATTGTTGGGTGCAAGACTACAGCATCGTCGTCTTTTTGCTACGGCGTTTCTCTTTGGACAGTGCTGTGGGCTAGGCTATTGGAGCATCTGCTTTCCCCGAACCTCCCCTCGTAACAATATATATGTATATATATATATATAGATATATATATATATATATATATATATCTATATATAATTATATATATATATATATATTGTATATATATAATATATATATATACTGTATATATATAATATATATATATATAAATATATTGTTTCCTGATTAAATAGCATTGTATGAATATTCCCTTATTCAAAATAAGCTACAGGGGGGCAATGCCTAGTGACTTAATTGCTCAATAGGTGGCGTTCTGAGAGGGAGAGTCTGAGTCTATTGGGTGAGACAATGAAGCACATAGGTGAAGCAGCTTCAGAGATGGGGCTACTTCGAGCCGTGAGTGGAGCTCTGTTTTTAAGGGCTTCACATGTCTCACTCCCTAGACTGGGACAAGACCTCACGGGCTTCACTGTGTTGAGTGGTTGGATGTACAGTTGGTCAAAGTTCCAGCTGACCCACCCTCGCTCTGGGGCTCGCAGAATTAGCTGGCAATACTGGTGTAGTGGTGCAGGGATACGACTTGCCACTAATGTGTTACCTGTGTCTGTTCTGTATATTAATGCAAACTAGACTATGTAATGTTCACGTTGTGAATACTAAATGCTCGTTCATTAAGCAGCCACCAATAAAACATAAACTATGTATTCTTATAAATTCGAGTGAAGTATGTTGTGGCAGCCAGCAGGTTTTATATGCGTTGCCAATCAGTGAATATAATAACTTGAATATTTAAGCAAATCTACGAACTTTTGGTGAATGTTCGGGATCATACATAGCGATGTATGCATTTTTATTTGAGATAGGCTTACTTGCCCTTGTTTAGTATAAGTTCTAACAATGATATAGCCGAAATCAGATCTACCAATCACAACCTTTGTAAGACACACCTCCTTCCTACATCACTATTGCCAGATCATTCTGCGAGCCCCAAAGCGAGGGTGGGTCAGCTGGAACTTTGACCAACTGTACATGCTCTCAGCCTAAGCCCGAGTGGGAGTAGTAGGAATATAAAAAAAAAATATATATATATATATATATATATATACCCGGTATACAGTATATATATATATAGAAGCAATTCACTCTCCGGCAGGGAATCGTAGGCGTACAAGGAAGAGCAATACCAAAGCGTAAAGGAACATCTGTATTTTTCTAGAACATGTGCAACGTTTCGACACCAACATGTGTCATTTTCAAGCCTAAAAAGGAAAACAGAACCTAAATTAAAAAGTTTGCAATCAAATATGCAATTTGTAAAAGTAGGTTAAATTAATATAAAGTACCAATAAACTGAGAGAAGGCAGGTAGAAAACAGAGATAAAATACTGAAATTTAAATTATGAGAATAATAAATGAATAACATATGGACAAAAAAAAGACAACAATAACAAAAATTAAAGATAAGCTACATTTTAGTGAATAACATACCAATTACTAAAAACAAAGTAAAGGAGAGGAGGACTCGTGGGTGCCTAGGGATGGTTGGTGAGGAGAGACTCAGCTGTTACCCTGGACATGTCGTCTGTTGTAGTGAATAATATATATATACGGTATATATATATATATATATATATATATATTCAATACATTAAACCCTACTTATTAGTTTATTATTTTTGAATATGTGCAAGTAATATGTATTCAACATTTACGCAGGACAGACCTTCTATAGTTTATTAATATTAAAATAATGGTGGCCTGGCGGAAGGGGAACAAGGAAAAAACAAATGGGAATACTGGGTATTCCAGACTAAGTGGATAACTCAAGACTGGAGAGAGGGAGTTCCAGATACACAGACTGCATAACATGTGTGAACTCCACTAGGTAGTCCGGCTAATATTTATAGTTAGTCTCTCCCCAGCCAATAATAAAGTAGGTTTGAAATGCAAGGGGAATATATATATTGGTAAGCAGTCACTCACAGGAAAAATCAGATAACAAATTGATAGTAATGCTGAAGGATACAGGTATGTTATAATAAGGTAACAAACTAACTTATAGTAACTATATCCTCGTGTTATTCTCCCAAGTAGCCGACACAGCCCAAATTATGTAATTGATATACAGAAGGCTTTCGAGTGTTGCATTAGGCGGAGAGTCAATGCATAATTTTTGAGGAGGCCCTTTAGGTTAGTATTGCAGAACTTGACTAAATATATGTTATTGACACTTTAAATATTGGGTGTGCAAAATTGAAAACATGATAGTAACAAAGCTGGTTCCCATTCTAAAGTTTAAATTTGAACATATTTTATAAACTGTCACTAATATGGCATTCATTACAGAACACAACATATATTTTGACTGTTCTGTCTCCATGAAGCCTGGAGAATTGGCGCAAGTTGTTATGTAACATTTATTTTACGCTCCAAACGCAAATGTTACAATATACTACATTCTCGTTTTGAAACTGTCTGTCATGGAAGAGATACAATATGTTGTTTTATCAGAAAACCTTTACGAACGAAAGTATTGGGAAATGTAGTTCAGCTGATGCTAATGCAAGAAAAATATACATATCATTCTAATGATCCCTCATTCACCTTGCAGTGTGTTTCTATAAATGAGTGTATTTATGAAGTGTACACCTACTCAGAGTGATCCAGCTAGCTCTCACAAACACCTCCTCCCACTATCTACCGCACTACACTAAACAAGCACGCCATACTGCGTTCTGCCAATAAAAAAAGAAAAGAAAAATCTGTCACTCTTTCAATTCTTTGGGAGGCACTTGTCACAGGCAGCTTTACCTTTTGTCTCCCTCATCCGCATTGAAAATATAACATAAAAATCATTTACATGTATGTGTGCGTGTGTGTGAGAATTGTGTGTATACATGGTGTGCGTGTGAATGTTGGGAGTGTAATGATTATAGCATTACAAATTGAAATATATAAAAAATAGTGCATTAATGCTAGGAAGAATATATATATAATCATAAACATTTTAATAAGGCAAACAGGATTCTCGGGTTCATCTCTAGGAGTGTGAGTAACAGAACTGCTGATGTTATCTTAAAACTTTACTTGTCATTAGTGAGACCCCATATGGATTATGCTGTCCAATTTTGGTGTCCTTATTACAGAATGGACATAGATTCATTGGAGAGAGTACAGCGTAGTATGACAAAAATGATCCATAATAATAATTATTAGAAATCTTCCGTATGAAGAAAGGTTGAAGAAATTAGGTTTACATTCGTTAGAGAGACGCAGAGTTAGAGGGGATATGATAGAGGTGTTCAAGTGGGTTAGTGGGATTAACAAAGGGGACATGACAAATGTATTAAAGCTCAGTGATAGCGAAAGAACTCGTACCAATGGTTTCAAATTAGATAAATTTCGTTTCAGAAAAGATATAGGCAAATATTGGTTTGGTAACAGAGTTGTAGATGGGTGGAATGGACTACGAAGTGCTATGGTGGGATTAAAAACGGTAGGGAGCTTTAAGATAAAATTGGATAAGCATATGGACGAGAAGGGTTGGGTGTGAAGGGGGATCAGCCGGGTTGGGCCAATCAGTGCTCTGCAGACCCCCGTAATCCTGCGTTAATCTCTAACCGTTTTGGTAAGATGATCCTCAGGGTATTAGAGTGTTGAGCCTATAATTGGGCTTTGTAATTGGGGTTGTGTGGGACAGGGATCTGCCTTGCTTAGGCCAATCGGCTTTCTGCAGACTCCCATTTTCTTATGTTCTTATGTTCTTATATCTTTGATAGGTTGAGGTAGAAAGAGGCAGTAGGGAACAGTATATATTATTTTCAATCGCTTCGAAATTCGCTCCAGTCCTGTCCCCTCCTCTACCACCATTAGTGGTACATTGACAGTTGGACCTCTTCAACCACCACCACTATTACCACTACCACTACCATCAACATTACCAGTATCACCATCAAGACGTCCATGACTACTACCACAACCACTATTACCACCACCTTCACTACCAGCATTAAAACCATCAACATACGCTACCATAAACATCAATACCACTATAACAAATTATTTACACTACCACCTTTACCACTTTTTAAAATTTAATTTAATTTTATTTTATTTGTGTTGGGGGGTGAGGGATGGCCTAACCTGAGTGAGGTTTGGCATCCTCTACCCAACCTTAGCTATTTATGTCTGGCTCTGGTAATGTCCTACTTTTCTTTCTGGGGGCGGGTGGATAGGAATCCTCGATCCCTTGTAAAATTCACCCACTAGACGAGACAGAGACAGGGGCGAGGGAACGTGACAGTGGTTCCGGACCCTAAGAATTGGAACTTTATATGTAGTTTCTGTTCGATCTCTGCATCGAGTCAGCCACCCGCAGCTATGGGATATGTGCCTGAGTATAATTATACTTTGACCATCACCACCATCATTACATCTACCACCATCATCACCATACCATCACCATCAACACCACTGCCTCGAACATTCGGCTTTTATATATGTAAATAGGCTGGAAGCTGCAGGGAAAGAGTGGCGATTGTGGTGATGGTGGTTGTGGAGGTAGTGTCGCTGGTAGTATTGATACTTGTATTATTGTGGAAGTAGTAGTAGTGATGGATTACTTAGTAGTCCTGTTTGGCAATGCAATAATTACATCTCTGAGATTGGTTTAGATTTTATTTTATGTTTGCATTTGTTAGAAATACTTTTTTATTTGTTAATGATCAATTTTAAGTTGTACAAATATTCCGATTATCATACATTGCAAAATATGAATATAATTGATCCAGGATATAATATGTGTAACTTTACAATTCATAATGAATTCATCGCATCTACAGCACTTACGCCTATTGCATCAAAGAGAACAATGGCCACTTGTCTATTAAACTTACATGGTTCTGTGGTGGACAGGAATATTTGAACACCACTTTATGATAACATTAAACAGTGAACATATAATACAAATAACAAGTATCTGGATCAGTAAAAATCATTGAATGTTCAAAATGCTACGTTCGACGTTCGGAGTTTCATAATCGTTCCTAAAGGTATTGAATATAGATATTTCTGACTCCGGCTGTACTATTGCTGAAGACTGCACCAAATATACCTGGAGTTGAGGAAGGTCTAAACTCACGTTTATTAGGTGACCTGATTAACACTCTTAATTTGTTGGTGGTAATGGCTTTAGCTGTGGTGGTGGTTGCTGGTTGTTGTGGTGGTAGTAGCGATAGGATGGTGGTTGTAGAATATTAGTGGTTGTATGGGTAGATACAAAATTGATAGTAGTAATTGTGTTGGTGGCTGGCTAAGCTTAACAGTAAGGTCATCTCGGTCTTCTAGCGGAAATAAGATCTTATCCTCTAGCCATAAAATGGACCTTCCAAAAAATATATGTTTCTTTGTTTGTTACTGTATTTCTTAGGTAACAATAGCTGCTGTGTTGATTAACCATAACATTGTGTTAGCATTAACAGTTTTCTCTTAAGAATATACTATAAATTAAAATGCTTGATCTGCACTCATAAACCAGGTATATGTTTTTCGTCGATCGTGCATTAAGGTTTATTCACATCAGTTGGTATAATAAATATATAAAGCAAGGGACATTGGGCTTGAAAGGAGGTCAGGGAGACCGATTTTATATTTAGATGCTGTTTTACCAGATCAGCCTTACGAACTAAAAACAAACTTTATCAATCTTTATAATTTAGGTTGCTTAGATGCAAGCAAATAAATTAGTTATAGATAAAGTATGATAGAACAGTAGATGCTATATATAATACCGATTTAGATATTATTGGCAAATAAAAACTACCAAATCTTAAATTAGGTAAATATATGCTTACATAGCAAGTCACAGTAGGAGGAAATTGTTTATTTATGTTAAATTAGTTTGGAAGTGTCCACTAACCTGCCCGTCGCTTTAACTCCTCTACCACCATTAGTGTCTAAGTGACAGTCAGACCTCTTCAACCTTCACCACTATGTGACGCACCCCAGTGCTGTGTAACGCAACCTGATTGTACTCCTTGGTACTCGACTGTACCGCCCGTGATCTGGCTACCGTCAGCCGCAATGTATATTGAGTGTGACAACTTATAACTATGTTCTTTGTATCTCTGCAAAGGTCTCGTCATGTGCTAACCGGTGGTGGGTTTTGTTTTAAGCCATGTCGAGACCTTCCATTTAATATGTAGTATCAATAGAGAAGTTGATAGATAGGACCATGGGAGTTCAGAGAGAGAGAGTGAGTTGGGCTTCAGAGCAAGAGGGTAGCAACGCGCCGCGCGCTGCCGGCCGGGTGGTTGCCAGACGTATGGACTGGTTGGCAGCCTTGCGCTTATAGCTAGGCGCGATAGGGTTGGTAGTCCATTGTTGCCTGCCTGGGCTGGGCCCATGTTGTCGTACAGCACACTGCCTGGAGGTTGGCTGCGTGTTCCTTGACCAGGTTGCCTAGAACCTTTGAGATTCTAACATCCCTTGCTCTCTCCCCCAACTTCTCACGGTTGCACTCTTTCTCTCTGACGACATTACTCTCATTTCATTCTTCTCTCTATTTAAATGCATAACCTTCCCTTGAGGTCCTAAAGGAGTTTCAGCACTCACCTCTCGTATTACTCTTAGGACAAGCATATATTTACATGTATTAGATTTAAGGGGTTAATGTGAACAGCGATCTTCTTGATGAGGATAGTTGGTGAACGTTCTACATGTTCACGAGTTATATGCCCTGCTCATCATCCCATTTGTGACTAGACTGGTGCCATGTGTAAGAGCCCGACCATGCCCAGGAGTTGTCTGTAGAGGGACGAGGACTTAGCCTTGATTTGCATACCGAGCCAGGAGCGAGTGTAGCAGCCGAGACTACAGCTCGCTCGTAGTGCCGGTATAGTAGAGTAACGTAATTTATCTGTCCTTGTGTTCTCTACAGTCTTCTCCTGGGTTCTCGCTTTCGGTGCTGGGACTCGTTGTTTCTGTGACTTGGCCTGCTAGCTAGAACACATGGGGATGATGAGTGGGATATATCTTTATTTTACTATGCATTGCAGCTCTCTTTAAGTATATATCTATAACACTTTACAATACACATTACTCACACACAAGACAACACTATTAATACTTTCATGTATCAATTAACTGCACTGTCGTTTTGCTGCTGTGTCCGGAGTTCTGTTGCGTAGGGCGCATACGGACTCGGAGGGGAGACAGAGTGAGAGAAGCGAAGTAGCCTATGCGGTAGTAGGCTACCGGCGCAGTACTGTTGCCTGCAACCTTTTAGTTATTCCAAGTATAGATTCATTATTATAATAAGTGACTACTGTTTATGTTCCTCCCATGTGTATTATTAGGTATCTACTGGATCATGAACATCTTGTATGCTACATGCTAGTGCATGTTAGTAGGGGACAGTTAGTGTAGTGCACGCGCTTTCAAGTAGGCGTGTACATTTGTCATTTAACATTTCACTGTCATACCTTTAGCCTGCTTCTATTCTACATTATTAGAGGCTTAATATTAACGTAGTTTCTTGAGTATTGCATTTCTTTAGTAATAACGTAACCTATAAATGTCTGAGGGAGTTTAGCCTCATAGCCTACCCCTGTTGTACACTTTCGCCGAGTTAAGGTACCTCGTTACCGTAGACGATAACTCTGTAGGGCGTTGGTGCTTTTGTTGTCTGGAGCATATAGTATTTGGGACTGGAATCGAGCGTGTCGTTGTCACTTAAGCCATTTCTGTCCTACGATCAAGAATCCCGAATATGTATTGCCGATCCAGCCGTAACAAAATGGCGACCTTGCACAAGATTCAGTAGTATCCTATCACATGTTTTTTGGAGAACTATTCTATGCTACCTAGTAGAGGTGGCTAGAATTTTCTTGCATATTGGAGGAATTTTTATTGTGTCATTATTGTATTGGTGGACTTGCAGATTGTTTCGTTAGGTGTCTAGAGTAGAGTCATTCAAGCATCTTTAACATTTTGTGAGTCGAGACTGCAATTAGTAATAAGCACTTTTTTTTATGAACAGCAATTGTATAACCAGCACTATGTCTAATGACTCATCATTTACGGGGGAGGATAACACGGTACAGCCTAGTGACCAGCAAGTACAGCAGATATTTAGGGAGGGGAGTGTTATAAGTGGAGAGAGGGATGCCCGGGCATTTTTGCAGACACCTTTGACCGAACAGCGCCTGCAGGCTATTGATTGTTACGGTCTTCGCTGTTTAGCCACGGTTTTGGGGCGGGACTGTCCTGACAGTTGGCCCAAGAAGAATTTGGTGGCATGTTTGTTGGGTGATGGCGATGGGGCGGTGGGTGGAGTGGGGTCTTGGGGGGTTCCCTCCAAGCCTCCATTCCACTCTACCCCTGAGCTGGGCCCTCAGCCAGCGAGTCTTAGCACGATGCAGCAGGAGGGTTCTCAATGGCAAGCTGGCTTACCCGTAAACACGTCTCGGTGTGGATCCCCCATTTTGTGCTCTCCCCCCCCAGGCCTGTCTCCTGAGATGTTATTTCAGCTAGAACTAGCTAAGCTTAAGTTGCGAGAGAGTCAACAGGCTAGTATAGAACGGATTAAGCTGCAGGAGACTCAGATACAACAGGCTAGTATAGAACGGATTAAGCTGCAGGAGACTCGGATACAACAGGCTAGTATAGAACGCATAGAGGTTGCTAGAATCCAAGCCAATCAGGATGCAACCAGGTACCAGGCTGAAATGGATGTCGAGAAGTCTAGAGTAGAGACCACGGGGCGTCATCTCGGTGGTGGGCACCGGGTTACAGACTCACTTTCGCATTTAATTAAGTTAGTACCCGCATTTGATGAGACAGCAGTGACTGAGTTTTTTGCTCGTTTCGAAAAGAAGTGTCGTGAGTATGACTGGCCGGAGGTTAAATGGGCCGCATTAGTTTCATCATGTCTAGTGGGTAAGGGGTTGAAAGCCTACGATGCACTGTCACTGGACGAGAGTGTCGTGTATGGACTGGTGAAGGAGGCTGTGCTCCGGGCCTACGAACTGCAACCCGAAACTTATAGATTGAAGTTCCGTGGCGTGAATAAGAAGAGCGACGTCAGTTTTATGGAGCACGCACGGGACTTAACAGATGCATGTAATAACTGGTTTCGGTCCGAGCACGCAGAGTCGGCTGAGGAAATTAAGCAACTTTTCTATCTGGAACAGTTTTACAAATGTACTGGAACCGATCTAACGCTGAACATTAAGGAAAAATGTCCCAAGACAGTAGAGGAGGCTGCCAAGATGGCAGACCTCGGATTATCATTGATTCGTGGTTGCGGTGCCGCTCAGAGGGCTGAGTCAGGGCAGAAGGGGCGCTATACCCCACCCACCAGAGTTTTCGATAATAACAAATCCTATGACACACATAACCACACTAAAAGCATTGCACCTAATAACACCTACAAACACAAGCCTCTCCCGTTTACTAAAGGTCAGGCCCCTTCTTCGCCCGCACAAGGGAAGAAGCCCATTGGGGATGTGAAATGTTACAAATGTCAGAAGCTAGGCCATTATTCACGTGAGTGCCCTAGTAACACTCCCGCTAAGCCGGTGTCATTGGTTCACAGTATCGGTGTGTCTCTGAAGGCTGCAGCAACTGCCCGGGGTAGGTTGTCAGCAGCTGAGGCACACGCGGTAAAGAAGCGTACGGAAGGCTCGACACCTGTCCGGGACACTTTCTGTAGCCATCGGGGACACAGGTTTGTGAGCTGGGGGAGTGAACTACGGAGGGTTGACTTGTTGAGGGATACGGGGGCTTCGCAAACTTTGTTGAGGAACTTCACAGGGAAACCGATAAATGCGGCCAGAGTTGTTGTGGTGCAGGGTATAAATGCTACGAGGTCATACCCACTTGTGAGGTAGGAGTTGAGAGTGGGAGAGGTGTGCAGGGAGCTGGATGTAGGGATCGTTGAGTGTTTGCCAGTTGAGGGCGTCGACCTTCTTCTCGGCAACGACTTTGCGGTGCCCACTTCCGGGACTCCACCCTTAGTCGTTGCCGAGAGGGCGGCCGACGTGGATGGTGAGAATCGGGAATGGGTTGGAAGGTGCCAACAGGATGAGATGGCCTGTGTGGTAACCCGATCTCGCTCTGCGGCTCCTGCACAGCCTAGCACTCAACCTCGGGGACAGTGGAGGAAGGATCAGGAGAAGGTTGCTAAGGGCAGGAAAAGGGACATTGATTCTGCTGCACTTCTCGGTGATTCGGTACTTGGACCTATAATAAACACGGGAGTTGACTCTGGCCCAGAGATGGTGTTTAAGAAGGCAGAGTTGGGTAAGACTTCGTGTGAGGCAAGAGCTGTAGCGAGAGCCACTAAGGCAGTAGAGCCTACTAGCCGGGGTAATGTCTTATTACAAAACCATCTTGATGCATTGACGCCCGGGGACATAAGTGAGCAGCAGCTGCAAGACGCTAGCCTAGCTCGTTATAGCAATGGTGCCATAGAGTTGGAGGAAGATGGGGATGCGAAGCCGGGAGATTTCTTTAGGCTCAACAGGATATTGTACCGCAGATTTTTAGACCCCAAATCGAAGTGGGAGGGCGGTGCGAGGGTAGTAGACCAGGTGGTTGTTCCAAATAAGTATAGAGAGTCCTTATTGTGTCTGGCGCATGATGTGCCGGTGGCGGGTCATTTGGGGGTAACAAAAACATTGGCGGCATTGGACAGGTTTTTCTGGTGGCCTGGGGTCAAGGCTGATGTCTGTGCATGGGTGGCTGGGTGTGCGACCTGCCAGACAACGGGGAAGCCTAACCAGACAATCCCGAAGGCACCTTTGTTTCCCATACCTGTCACTGGGCCTCCGTTCAGCAAAGTTGTAGTAGATTTGGTTGGCCCTTTCCCGCCTACTAGTAGTGGCAATAAATTCCTGTTGACAATCATGGATGTGGCTACGAGATACCCGGACGCATACCCCATGAGAAACGGCTCGGCAAAGGCAGTTGTTAAAAACTTATTATTGTTCTGTTCCCGTTATGGATTTCCACGTGAGGTGCAGTCAGACCAGGGGAGCAATTTTACATCCAAATTGTTCAAGCAAACCCTTCAGTTGCACGGTATATGTTCTGTAGTGTCGTCAGCCTACCATCCCGAGAGTCATGGAGTCTTGGAGCGGTGGCACTCGACCCTGAAGAGTATGCTACGCTGTTACTGTGCAGAACATGACACTGATTGGGATTTGGGTCTGCCGTATGTTCTGTTCGCTGCACGTGAAGTCCCAGGAGAGAGCCTGGGGTTCAGTCCAAATCAGCTAGTCTTTGGCCATAATGTGAGAGGACCTTTAAGTATGGTGAAAGAGATCTGGGAGGGCGAAGAGAAGCCGGGGTCTGTACTTAAATATGTCCTTGAGAGCCGGGAGAGACTTATAGGTTGCATGGCAGCGGCAGGTAATAACTTGGTTAATGCACAGGCGGTCATGAAGCACCAGTATGACGCCAAGGTGAAGCTTCGGGAGTTTTCGGTGGGTCAGGAGGTAATGTTGCTTTTACCTTTGCCTGGACACCCCCTTTCTGCCAAGTTCATTGGGCCGTATGTGGTGGCTAAGAAACTGTCCGACCTTGATTATCTCGTTGCAACACCTGACCGTAGGAAAAAACATCAGTTATGTCATGTTAACCTCATGAAAGAGTATGTGAGACGCCCCTCAGAGCCTCTCACTGTCCCTGTGCTGGCCTGCAGCGGCCAGGGTGGAGAAGGAGGTGGGGACAGTCATGCTGCTGAGGAGGATAGCTGGGACTGTGTCATTTCCGCGGAACAGTGGGCGGGGAATACTGAACAAGAGGCTAGGCAACCTGTAAGTCACCTGCCTGAGCACCAGGGTGCTGCTGTCCTAGGCCTGTTCAGGTCATACACCTCTGTTTTCGCCGAACACCCAGGTCTCACTACTCGGGTAACGCACGACGTGGACGTCGGTGATAATGGGCCCTTCAAGTCAGTGCCCTACCGTGTGCCCCCGGTAAAGTTGCCAGCTTTACGGGAGGAGTTAAAGTACATGGTTGAGAGAGGGATGATCACTGAAGGTTATGTGAAGTGGACATCACCCGTCACGTTGCAGCCAAAACCTGACGGCAAGGTGCGGTTCTGCATAGATTTTCGTAGGCTAAATGGCTTGACCACTACCAACCCTTACCCTTTGCCTCGAGTTGACGACAGCGTGGACAAGATAGGGAATGCAAAGTACCTTACTAAAATTGATCTCGTAAAAGGCTACTGGCAAGTACCCCTGTCGGACCGAGCTAAGCAAGTTTGTGGTTTTGTGGTAGATGGCAAGACCTACCAATGTAACGTAATGCCTTATGGGCTTAAGAACGCACCTGCCACGTTTCAGAACCTTATGAACGATATTTGTGACGAAATCCCTAACTGCACGGTCTACCTTGATGACGTGATAGTATATGATGACGATTTTGAAAATCACCTAAGGCACTTAGAGACCCTGTTTGGGAAGTTGCACGATGCTGGGCTGGTGGTGAACCTGAGGAAGTGCGAGTTTGTAAAGGCTACTGTGCAGTATCTTGGCTTTGTGGTCGGGTTAGGCCGGGTGTGCCCCCCCCTGAGCAAGATACAGGCTATCAATATGTTTCCCAGGCCCACCACTAAGCGCCAGGTCATGCGGTTCCTAGGTATGATAGGCTATTATAGGCGCTTCATCCGGGGATACTCTACTGTCTTAGCACCGTTAACTGATCTACTGTCGAAGTCAGTGAAGTTCTGTTGGGCTGCGGAGTGACAGAGGGCTTTCGACCTAGTCAAGCACCTGCTGTGTACACATCCGATTTTGAGGGCCCCAGACTTCTCCAGGAGTTTTCAGCTGGCGACTGATGCCAGCGGTGTGGGTGCCGGGGCAGTGTTACTGCAGACTGATTCCGAGGGCTTGGAACACCCAGTGAGCTTCTTTTCTCGCAAGTTTAATTCGGCACAAAGGAATTACTCGACTATAGAGAAGGAGCTTCTGGCTATCGTTTTGTCGCTCAAACATTTCGAAGTTTATGTTCCAGCCTACGGCCCGGTAGTGACGATTTATACGGACCATCATCCCTTGAAATTCCTAAATCAGTTTCACAATCGGAATATGCGGTTGACCAGGTTGTCCCTAATGCTCCAAGAGTATAATCTCAACATTCAGCATATTGCCGGGAGTGAGAACGTGATAGCAGATTGTCTATCAAGGGTTGATGATCCAAGATAGTCGTGCACGGTGTGTGGGTTGAGCAGGAGTAAAATTAGGCTATCATAACGCCGTCCAAAAAGATTATAAAACAATAAAATCAACGAGAAAACTCTTTCTTTTTTTTAGTTTTGTAAGTCTTTATTGTTGTAGCATGAGGCATGCGATATTGTGTTTTATGTATAATTCACACTTCAGTTGTTGTGCACCTTTTGCAATTAGTGGCAGCTAAGGGTAGCAGGTCGGTTGGTTGCCTGTCAGATTTTGATAATGCTTCTAAGGTCGATTATCTAAAATCTTGGGGGGGCTGTGATGCACCCCAGTGCTGTGTAACGCAACCTGATTGTACTCCTTGGTACTCGACTGTACCGCCCGTGATCTGGCTACCGTCAGCCGCAATGTATATTGAGTGTGACAACTTATAACTATGTTCTTTGTATCTCTGCAAAGGTCTCGTCATGTGCTAACCAGTGGTGGGTTTTGTTTTAAGCCATGTCGAGACCTTCCATTTAATATGTAGTATCAATAGAGAAGTTGATAGATAGGACCATGGGAGTTCAGAGAGAGAGAGTGAGTTGGGCTTCAGAGCAAGAGGGTAGCAACGCGCCGCGCTGCCGGCCGGGTGGTTGCCAGACGTATGGACTGGTTGGCAGCCTTGCGCTTATAGCTAGGCGCGATAGGGTTGGTAGTCCATTGTTGCCTGCCTGGGCTGGGCCCATGTTGTCGTACAGCACACTGCCTGGAGGTTGGCTGCGTGTTCCTTGACCAGGTTGCCTAGAACCTTTGAGATTCTAACATCCCTTGCTCTCTCCCCCAACTTCTCACGGTTGCACTCTTTCTCTCTGACGACATTACTCTCATTTCATTCTTCTCTCTATTTAAATGCATAACCTTCCCTTGAGGTCCTAAAGGAGTTTCAGCACTCACCTCTCGTATTACTCTTAGGACAAGCATATATTTACATGTATTAGATTTAAGGGGTTAATGTGAACAGCGATCTTCTTGATGAGGATAGTTGGTGAACGTTCTACATGTTCACGAGTTATATGCCCTGCTCATCATCCCATTTGTGACTAGACTGGTGCCATGTGTAAGAGCCCGACCATGCCCAGGAGTTGTCTGTAGAGGGACGAGGACTTAGCCTTGATTTGCATACCGAGCCAGGAGCGAGTGTAGCAGCCGAGACTACAGCTCGCTCGTAGTGCCGGTATAGTAGAGTAACGTAATTTATCTGTCCTTGTGTTCTCTACAGTCTTCTCCTGGGTTCTCGCTTTCGGTGCTGGGACTCGTTGTTCCTGTGACTTGGCCTGCTAGCTAGAACACATGGGGATGATGAGTGGGATATATCTTTATTTTACTATGCATTGCAGCTCTCTTTAAGTATATATCTATAACACTTTACAATACACATTACTCACACACAAGACAACACTATTAATACTTTCATGTATCAATTAACTGCACTGTCGTTTTGCTGCTGTGTCCGGAGTTCTGTTGCGTAGGGCGCATACGGACTCGGAGGGGAGACAGAGTGAGAGAAGCGAAGTAGCCTATGCGGTAGTAGGCTACCGGCGCAGTACTGTTGCCTGCAACCTTTTAGTTATTCCAAGTATAGATTCATTATTATAATAAGTGACTACTGTTTATGTTCCTCCCATGTGTATTATTAGGTATCTACTGGATCATGAACATCTTGTATGCTACATGCTAGTGCGTGTTAGTAGGGGACAGTTAGTGTAGTGCACGCGCTTTCAAGTAGGCGTGTACATTTGTCATTTAACATTTCACTGTCATACCTTTAGCCTGCTTCTATTCTACATTATTAGAGGCTTAATAGTAACGTAGTTTCTTGAGTATTGCATTTCTTTAGTAATAACGTAACCTATAAATGTCTGAGGGAGTTTAGCCTCATAGCCTACCCCTGTTGTACACTTTCGCCGAGTTAAGGTACCTCGTTACCGTAGACGATAACTCTGTAGGGCGTTGGTGCTTTTGTTGTCTGGAGCATATAGTATTTGGGACTGGAATCGAGCGTGTCGTTGTCACTTAAGCCATTTCTGTCCTACGATCAAGAATCCCGAATATGTATTGCCGATCCAGCCGTAACAACTAATACCAACACCACCACCACCAGCACTACTACTATTACCACTACTACTACCGTTGCCACTACTACTACTATCTTAGAAATCAAAGAGCTAATGTTAAATGGCAGGAGTGCTTTATGGCTATGCCTATATTGAGAGAGGAGTCAGGCAGGGTGGTGTTCTCTCACCTTTTCTGTTTAACTTTTATATTGATGAAATAATAGAAAATTTAATGAAGTGCAATGATGGTTGTAATTATGGATTTTTTAAGATTAATACATTAGCATACGCAGATGAGTTAGTACTCCTTGCTGGGTCAGTGACTGAAATGGAAAATCTGTATAGTGTATTGTGCTCCAGTTTGGAGTACCATAAATTATTGATTAATAAGGATAAAACTAAGTGCATGATTTTTAACCATAAGCCAAACTTACAAAGATAACACGTTATTTTGAATAATGATAATATTCGCGTGGTTAATTGCTACAAATGTTTAGGACATAACATTTTACACAATTTTAAAGATCTTAATGATATAGATTTTAGACTAAATAATGTGTATTCTTCTTTTAACAGTACATTTAAAGATTTTAAGGTTTTAGATATCAATGCTCGTCTATTTTTATTCAATTCTTATTGTGTCCCTGATTATGGTCTACCTCTCTGGAATGCCCAGGCAAGTTTTAAGTCTAAACATTTTAAATGTTTTGAAGTGGCATACCATAATGCCTTAAAAAGAATGTCTGGTGTTCCTCGTTTTTCAAGCAGCCACATTACTGCAAACAACTGTAATCAGTTATTATTAAAACATCATACTGCACTGACTCAAGCAAGATATCTAAAAAGATTAATGACACTGCATAACCCACTCATCAGGTATAACATGACTTACCTAAAAGGTGGATTTCTTATTAACAATATCATTGCCTTATTTAAAGCTAACTATAACATAAACATTCTTCAAGAAGATATAGATATCATAAACTCTCGAATATCTTGGGTTCAGAGACATGAGGAAAGGCGTGGTCCTTGTATATATTATGGTTTCTGAAATATCATCAATTCCTAGTAATTTTATTGTTTTGTTTGTACGCTATTAATTAACAATTCTATGTTTTTGTTAAACTTTTTAATTTCATATAATGCTATAATCTTTAACACCTAACGAGCGGCCTAGGCGGTAATTTATATGTACCGCCCAGCAGGGTGTTTTTACCCTAAATAGGGTTGTTTACGTGATCATTATCATGCCTAAATAAGACCCAGAGCATAAAACAAGTGTCTATCCCTGAAAGGGCATAAACAGAGCTTTCCAATGACACCCCAACTATCCTTGTACGACCGCTAGTTTTCTTGCAAAGATCGCGCAACACGAGTTCAAAAACCATGTAATTAGGTACTTTCCCTACATAATTCCCTGTGTAGCGAGTGTGAGGGGGAAGGAAGGGTGGTTTTCACTTCAGTTGGCCCACCGCGGTGGTGTGCGACGGTCATAACCTTACTACGCTCCTCACACCGCTCAGCTCTCTCTCTCTGCAACATTACGTGCTGAAAATGGCACACGACATAAGTTGTGAACCGCCACTTAGTCAAATTTCTTTCACACGACATAAGTTGCGCGCCGCCAATAAAGGGTTAATGTTTGTATTTATATATTTTAATGTGTTCAATATCCTAGTTTTCTTTACTTTTTATTAGTTTGTATATTACACATTTGTTTTAAGTAATTTGTTTTTTATAAAATTATATACTTCCTTATCAGATTAAATTACGATAAGAAAGCCTAATTATTTTAAAGGTTACTATTGTTTTTATGACTTTATTTGTTTCTCATTTTCTGTTCTGGCTTTTACATTTTAATTTAATATGCTAAAACAAATTTCAGGTAATTATCTTTTTATCAAGTGATTTTGTTTACAGCTTTATTATTTATTATCACATAATTAGTAAATAACTTATTTATTGTGTCTATGTAAGTAAGAAATTACGAAATACAATTAACGAACTAGCATTACACCACTACCACACTAACATTACAACTATTACCATAACCACCAATATCACCACGTTGTACTAACATTAAAATATTAACTTACTTAACACAAACCACCACCTTCACCTCCATATCAACAACATTAATGATCAGCATCACAAACACTGTCACTAACATTAATACTACCACAACCTGCACCATCACTACCTTTCTACCACAGCTATATCTCCTTCACATACCAAAGTATCCTACCACTACCACCACAATCATAATTTGTACTCCCACTAATACCCTACAATCTTTTCAAAGAGCACAAACAATATATGGCGAAACGTTTATTAAGCAATAACTTAAATTTTAATGTAATGTTTGTGGTGGTATATAAACAGGACCTTCCTACAAATATATTTGTCCACCATCTCCTAGCTTGCATCACATTTTGCTTTGTCTTTTCTATTAAAGTTCATTCTTGTTTACATTGAAGAAGAAAAATCGCAATATTTTAGGTTTTATTTATATGGCCACCAGTAATACTAATTTAAATATGAAACAACAAAGAAAGAAACTGCTTGCTGGAATAAACATAAAGACACATGATAGTTAAATGAGCTGCCATAAATTCCCAATGCATGACAGTTCCATCCACATTATCAAGTCAGTCCCGAGGGAGGGTAGGGTGAGGGAGGAGGAAAAGGAGGGGAAGGGGGGAAGCAGGAGACAAGAGTAGGGTGGGGGAGGGTAGAGAGGAGACCGAGGGGCAGGAGAGAAGGAAGGAATTGGGTGAGAGATGAAGTGCAGAAGAGGGTAAGAGTAGGAAGAATGTAGGGAAGAGTAGGAGAAGAGGAATGGGATATGGATTAAGGAAGGATTAATAGGTAAGAGAAAACTGAAAGAAAAAAAGTTAATGAAGAGTACAAAGGAGTACAAAGAAAAACAAGCCACAACAGGTCGAGTGACCCCTCTCGGCTGCTTGTCCTCCAAAACACTGAGGACCAAGTATCCAAACAGTGGTTTAGAGTGGGTAAGAGAAAATTGAAAATGGAACTACTGCCCCGGAATTAATGTCCGAGGCAGGATTAGGAAGTTAGTAGGAGACAGATGGGTCAGTAACACATATCTGGGAAAAAGAGAGTAACATCTTAATAATATGTATATGCAATAATCCTTGATGAATTTCAGGGGGGAATAAAATAAAGTTATTAATTTACAAACGCAGTCAGTCGTGGGTTTGATGCAAGATATTTGTCTAGACGAAGTTTAATAGAATCAACGGTGCTGCAGTCTATAACGTCTCAGGAAAGCCCATTCCACAAGTTGACAACTCGATTGAAGAAGAAATTCTGAAATTTGTGCAAGTTAAAAGATTTACCAATAATTTTGCAACCATTTCCCCGCGTGTAATTAGATTGGTCGATAGTGAAATACTTACTACAGTTCATATTGTCGATGCCTTGGATGATTTTGAACACTTGAATTAATTCGCCTCTTAGTCTGCGCTGGGTTAAAGGAAATAGATTTAATTCTCTAAGATGCTCCTTGTATGGTGTGTTCTTTAGGCTAGGAATAATTTTGGTAACTCTATGTACGGGGATGTTTGTAACTTCTACTACCTGCCTGGCAGGCATATTTACCCTAAACGAGCTTCATTCCATGTTCTTTTTCATGCATAAACAAGAGGCAGAGCGTAATACAATTATGTATTCGTGAAAGGGCGATAAGAGCTTTCCAATGACACCTGAATCATCCTTGTACGACCACGGGGTATCCTGCAGCGATCGCGCAACACGAGGGGAAAAACCCTAAAATCCGGTAATTTCCCGAGTTTTTTCCTGGTCTCGCGAGGCCGTGGGTGTGGAATGTTGTAAAGGTACTGTCGGTCGCAGCACTGGGTCCGTGCCGAACGGTCAGAGCCCACCTATCGTCCTCCCAACGCGTGGACTCTCTCTCAGAGCCGATAATGTGCTGACAATCCCTTTCGACATATGTCGGGGACCGCAGGGGTGGCCATGATTCTCTCATATGACATATGTCGGGCCCCGCAGCTTGAGTGTTAACAAATTCTGAACATTGTTGACTAGGTTTTAGGTTACTCGATATTGTTACTCCCAGATCGGTTTCTATGTCTACACTCCTAAGCTGAGTGCCATTCATCGAATAGTTTGCTTTCTCATTTGGGTATCTGATATGTAGTACTTTACATTTATCCGCATTGAAACTCATTTGCCAAATTTGGGCCCAACATGACAACTTATCTAGATTGTGTTGCATATCGTCAACTTGTTCTTTTGAGAGTACGTATTTGCAATTTTTGTATCGTCAGCAAACTTTGAGATTGTACAGGTGAGACCCGATCATCTATGTCGTTGATGTAAATTACAGTAGAAAGATAATTGGTCCTAGTACCGATCCCTGGGGTAACCTGCTACTTACATTGGTCCATTTAGATGCCTTACCGTTTATGACTACTCTTTGCTTTCTGTTGCTGAGCCAATTTTCTATCCATTTCAACACACCGTCTTGTGGTCCATGCACTTTTAGTTTTAGCAGTAAACGTTTGTGGGGAACTTTGTCAAAGGCCTTTTGAAAATCAAGGTATATAATATCTACAGCTTTACTCTCATCATAGAGGTTGAGGATATCGTGGAAGTCTAAGAGGCTTGCTAAGCAGGAACGTTTTTTACGAAAGCCGTGTTGATTATCTCTAAGTATATTATTTTCCTCTAAGTGATTTACGAGTCTGTCTCTTATGAGTGTTTCTACCATTTTACATATAACCGAAGTTAAGCTAATTGGACGATAGTTACTGGTTAGGGAGTTGCTGCCTTTTTTAATGTTGGTGTTACGTTGGCTAGATTCCACTGATCAGGCATAGTTCCAGACTGCAAGGTTATTTATTGAATAGCAAGGTCAGTGGTTTGGACATCTCATCCTTACCTTCCTTTAGAACTCTAGGTGAGATTGTATCAGGTACAGGCGTTTTATTTACCTTGAGTTTATCTAAACATTTCAATACTTCTCTCTCTGTAATGGTGATATTACTTAGAACATCAGAATTATCAATATGAATCGGCGATGCCTTAGGGATATCACTGAGGTCTTCTGTTGCAAAAATGTATGCAAAGAAGGTATTAGGGGCATTACTCATTTGTACTTCGTCTTTTGTGTATTCTCCATTTTCATTGACTAACGGTCCAACAGTTGAAGAGGGAGAGAAGAGAGGAAGGAGGTGGAGGGATGGGGAAAGGAGAGAGAGGAATAGCCAGGTCTTCCATTACACTGTCAACACTAGTTTCTCTACAGTGATGATATGTCTGGCAAATGAAGACGAGAATGCTGACTATCGGTGAAAATGTTCTGATAATGTATGTAAGATGTAACATGATTGTGTTCAGACAGTTGCCGCCTTCCTTCCCCTCACTCCCTACCTCCCACTCACTCCCTTTCTAACTCCCTCTTACTTTGTCCCCCTCCATTTCTCCCTCCCTGTGATATACTGTAACATTTGGTTATGTAGTGAGGTGCACAAAAGCAAAATGCAGATCTATGACACACACGCACTTACATTCATGTGTGTGTGTATAGTGAGTGTGTTTGATTGTGTGACCTTTCAGGAAAAAATAATGAAAACATACTGTACTTTGTGCTTTTGGCGTCTTAGACCTATGTTAAAACAAATCCAATGTATATCAATGATATACTTATCTAAACAACAAATAACTCAGGAGGGGAACATTTATGATAAAATTAATTGTAATATTATTGAATATTTACCTGTTATTAGGATTTAAAATTAAGTTGTTTGCGAATTCTGCATTCCAGTTTTCGAGTTTCCTATGTGCGACAAACACGGTTATCAGTTAACTTAGCTTACCTTTATCACACTTATCTTAAATGCCTCCAGTTTACTCTAAACTATTACATATATAAATATATGTAACAAATCAATAATACAATTCTAAACATCGGAGTATTATTATATGTATATGTAACAAGTTTGATGAAAGCTTTGTGTAGCAATATGTAGGAAGGGTCAGATCTCCTTTGAATACAATATGTGAATACAATGTGAATGTCCATTGCAACATGTACGTGACTTACAGAGACATTCTGAAACACCCGATATTCTCACACGGACGAAGGGAGTTATCATTAAATATAGATGGAGGAACTCAATATAGGGATCGCTGGTGTGAATCACGTTTTTGTTTTTAAATACACTTTCTTATTCACTTTTAGAAATACTATTTGTCGTTTGACACTATCCACTTACATGTCATAGTAATTTTGATAACTATGTCCAGTTATAAATTGTCTAAACGAAACGCTTTGTAAAACTCAACAAGATAAAATTACACAGTTAGTTAATTAAGTAGTAAACTAATGGAATGTAGTACTAAGTGGGTCACAGTGCGTCCTTGTATTGAGTATTGTTCACTTGTGTAGGGAGGATCCTCTCACACCGCACTCCTAGACAAAGTAGAAAGGAAAGCCTTTCGTATCATTAACTCCCGTCCACTCACCAACTCTCTTCAATCTCTCTCTTCGCCGCAATGTTGCATCTCTCTCGCTATTCTATCGCTACTACATTAATCAGTGTTCCTCGGAGCTTTCCCAGTGTATACCACCTCCTCTACAGAGGGTACATAGTACCCACCTTGCAACACAATCCCACCCCTAGTCTGTGCAACTCTCCAACCCAAGAGTGAAATGCTATTCTCAGACGTTCTTCTATTCAACTGCTGAGCTCTGGAACTCTCTCCTAGAATCAGTCTTTCCCTCTTCCTATGACTTAAATTGCTTCAAAGTCCGTGTGTCCAGGCATTTTAGCTCGAACGTCCATTGATTTTGGCCCTGTCACTCTTTCAACTCTGGGGGAGGCACTCGCTGCAGGCAGTCATGCCTTTTGTCTCCCTCATTCACATAGGAAAAACAAAATAATAATAATAATATCAGTGAGTGGTGTATGGTCCAAACATTAAATTATCGACTAAATATCTCGCTCTCAACCCCGATTAACTACATTAACAAACGAATTGCTTCACTTTCTTCTCATAGACGAGGTAGTTTAGTTGCAAGCATTCTCGTAAGGATCAATATATCTACTGATGTTTGTTTTCCTTTGTACTCCTTTGTATATCAATACTACTACAATAAAAGTATTGTCAGCCAGACTTAATATGAGGAAGCCTAACTATTTCTGTGACTGAACCCAAGCACACAATAAACTTATGCACAAAACTGTAGGACCAGCGGTAATTTACATACAACTACCATAATGTCCATGAACGATTCCGAACAAAACCATGAAGCTAATTTAGAAAATCCTATAATTGGTTTTATATAATTACAATAATAAATGTGTTAGCATGTTTGGTTGAATTATAATGTTAATTGGTATTCCTAGTATAATCTTTAACATTATATTTAACGTAAGTACGGTTAGTGTTTAAATGGTTACATAATAATTGTTTCAATCACTTACATGTACTAATTTTACCATATTAACCGACCGAGTGTGTGGTAATCACCGGGAAATATGTCTTCTAAGCGTAGTAGGGTAGGTGTACAGTAGGGTAATGATTGAAAAAGTGAGAGCGAGAACGGATAAATGGATAGGTGATGAGCAGGGCGGGTTTAGGAAGGACAGAGGATGTTAGATCCGATTTTTGACCTGAAATGTGTTGTAGAGAAATATCTGGAGAAGCAACAAAAGTTGTATGTTGCCTTTATGGACTTAGAGCAACCCAATAACAGAGTGGATAGAGAAGGTATGTGGAAAGTACTGAGAATATACAGAGTAGATGGTAAGTTGCTGAAAGCAGTGAAGAGCATGTTAGAGGGTGCAAAGGCGTCAGTACATGTGGAGAATGAGCAGAGCGAGTTCTTTGATCTGAATGTAGGGTTAAAACAGGGATGTGTGATGTGCCCGTAGTTGTTTAATGTTTATATGGATGGAGTCATGAAAAAAATACAAGGAAGAGCAGTGGATATTGGTGTACCGCTGATAAGGGAGGGAAACAAGTGAAAGCTACCTCTACTGCTGTTTGCCGATGATGCAGTTCTGATGAGCGATAATGAAGGAAAGTTGCAGGGTCTGGAAAATATGTTTTGAACAGTGTGTGAAAAACGGAATCTGAAGGTAAATGCAGGGAAGAGCAAGGTTATGGTCTTTGAAAGGGGTGCAGCCACAGAGTGTGAGGTGAGGTTGAACGGTTAGGCTATGGAGAATATCAGCTCATTTAAGTATCTGGGCAGTGTGCTAGGTAAACATGGGAGTATGGATGAAGAAGTGTGGGAGAGGGTGGAACAGGGGAAGAGGGATGTAGGAATGCTGAAAGCAGTAAAAAATAGTAGGGTGGTCAGCATGGAAGTAAAGAAGTCCTTTCATGACAGTGTGGTCATTCCGATATTGACTTACGGAAGTGAAGCATAGACGTTGGTGGAGAGATTCAGACCAAGAGTGAGAGGGGTGGAAATGACTTACTTGAGAAATTCAGGCAGAGTTACATGGAGGGTTAGACAGACGAATGAGGAAGTCAGAGAGAGGTGTGGTGTGGATGTAGATGTGCTGGAAAGTGTGAAAAGGAACACCTTGATATGATATGGAATGTATCGGAAGCAAGAAAATTACTAAGAGAGTGTACGAAAGCGAGGTGGAAGGACAGATAGGGAGAGGTAGACCAAGTGAGAGGTGGAAGGATTGAGTGAAGAAGTATATGAGTGAAGGCAGTGCTGGAAGGGTAGAGGGGCATCGACTCACTGGGGACAGAGGTGCTTGGGGGCGTTTCGTCCGTCGCCACCCCTTCGGGGATCACGGCGTCCGGCAATAGATAGATAGATAGATAATATTATTTATGTGTACCATTGTGTTGCATTTGAACGCACAATTTTTGCTAACACGAACCATCATATAAAATGTGATGCTTGACTGCGACTAGGTTGCCATATCCTTAACTCTTTCAATTTGTAAATGTCAAATACATTTTACGTGTTTTGCTACCATCTTAACCCGAGAAAGGTGCCAGGACTCTTAAGAGGTTTTACTGGGCGAAGGCGCTGGGACTCTACAGAGTTTAGGCATAATAAATGCCTTTCAAAACACCCCACTGGCACTCAAAACAAAACAATATGTGATTTAGTGAGATAATTCCCCTCCATACCATCTATTACTCCTCCACATGATTCCCATCCCCCTTTTTCCCCCCTCCCCAATTATCTGGTATTTTCCCTATTATTCCCAATATTTATTGAGTATTTTTGTGGACGGCTGGGAGAGAGGGGGGAGGATTGGGGAGTGTATCTCCGACCCTCTAAGCCAGTCTGAGAGCTCCCCTTGTGTCTCAGTACCATGCGAGACAAGAGAGAGGTAGGGTGTTCTCTCTCGCCGGTCAAGGTCAGATTACGACCGTGGGGCTAAAATATACGATTTTCACCAGCCAATTGCTGTTACCACTTGTTTTATTCCTTTAAAATGTTCATATGTTCATATTAAAATGTAAATAGGCGCATATGGATAAATAATTATGATATATATAGTAATATGATGATTTTCGTCAGGAATGAACCAAAATATCTTCGCCTGGCGAGACGTTTCAAATACCATAGCTTCGCGCTTTAACCCGTGAACGGCGGCAAAGCTCTTAAGAGGGCAGGCCTAAAAAAAAAAATTTTTTTAAAGGCCCCAGTAGCATTTTTTTTTGTTTTTTTTTTCTATACTTCATATCACTCCTCCACATCCCGTCCTTCCCCCCTTTCCCCTTCCCCTTCAATTTTCACCTATTTTCCCTGTTATTCCCTAATTTGTTGGTATATTTTCGTGCTAACTTTAGCAAACTGGTTGAAGGCTGTGGATATGTGCCTAGCGAGTGTGTTGGCAGAGGTAGGGTGTGGGTGAATGAGTCAGTCAAGCTTGAGGCCTCGCAAAGGAAGGGGCTGCCTCACTTTGCACCACTATTCATGAATGGGCCGCTCCATGTTTATTCGCAATTTTGACCATAACAAAATTATTCCCACTTGTTTTATTGTTGTTACATGTTACTATCTTCATAGTGAAGGTAAAATAGGCGCATATGAATAAGTAATAACGATATTTATCGTAAAATGATGATTATAGGCATGAATGGAGCCTAATATCGTCGCCCAGAACAGTGGTATTCAATACACACAGCTCGCCTTTTATGGGTTAAAGGTTGAGATGTTATTTAAATTACGAAGATTCTAAAAGAGAACGAGGGTTACAGGATCTGGTCTTAAACCCATTGAAACCTAGAGATCCTTCCTAAGTTGAATATAATTATCAGAAGGTTTATAGAATAAAAACAAAGTCGGAGTCGTCTGATTGCCAGGTTAACAAAATCTGTTTAGGTCATATACTCAGTCTGATAGACACAACTATAAGAATTTTCAATGTATTTTTTACTCGTAATGATCTGTCCTAATTTGAATCAAGTCGTCACCTTTGTGAAACAAATCAACATATAGAATATGTAGATATGCTTAGAAGAAATTTAAATAATTAACATAAGTGATGGATATTTACGTACATTCAAATACATTAACCCGGCAGCTACGGGGAGACTCTTAAGAGGTTTTACTGGTCAACTGCAGGGAGACTCTTAAGATCCTAGGCCTAAAAAAAAACATTTAAAACACCCCAGTGGCACTTAAAAAAAATAATGGTGCTTAACCTCTGAAGTGCGCATGGGGGTAATTGAAAACGTCCCCCTGTGCTGACGTATTTGAGGTGTTTCCGTCACTAAAATATTCATTGTGCCATTAATGGCATTAATACTTATCCATATGCGCCTATTATGGGTTGATTATAAAGGTATTAACCTGAAACAACAATAAAACGAGTGAAAACAGCGTTTGGATGGTCAAAATCGGAGATATAGCCCGCGAGTTGTATAATGTATGGGTGAGGCAATCTGCTTTCCCGCCAATTTCCCCCAAGGCCACTGAGACACAGTCGATCGATACTCTCTCTCTCTCTTGCACTCGCTTGCTATCAGTGATGACCACACCCTCCAATCGGATTTCTAATGTTAGCACGAAAATATACCTCAGAATAAGGGAATAACAGGGAAAATAGGTGATAACTGAAGGAGAGGAGGAAAGTGGGGAAGGAGGGGAGGTAGAGGACTGAGATTTTGCATGGCCCAGGGGCCAAAAAAAAAATAAAAAATATTTTTTTTTTTTTTTTTTTTTTTTTTTTCGATGTCAAAAGTTGATTTTTTTTTCTCTGACTCTTAAGAGTCTCCCCGCAGTGCGCCGGGGGAACTCTTAAGAGTCTCCCCGCAGCTCCCGGGTTAAGTGAGATAATTCCCCTCCATACCTCCAATCACCCCTTCACATGTACCAAAGTCCCCCCCCCCCCCCCCCTTCAATTATCACCTATTTTCCCTCTTATTCCCTTATTCATTGGTATATTTTCGTGTCACCATCTCCAGGCTGGTTCCATGCTGTTGTCATGTGACTAACATAAGGGAGAGACTGGGAGATTGTGAGGGAGTAAGTCAGTAAGGCTTCAACCCTCGAGAGGAGAGGGTGTACGGCCGGCTGGCTCACAATTGATGAATGAACCGCTCGGTCATAATTCGCGATTTTGACCATCCAAACAATATTCCCACATGTTTTATTGTTGTTTCAGATTACTATCTTCATACTAACCCCTTCTGTCCTTTTAATTATATGCTAGCTATATTTAGACGATTTTGTGCAATTTAACCCTTATTTAGCGGGTGGTAAGGTATTTTACACTGTACCGCTCAGCGGGCATAATCCCGAAATATTCGCTCAATTTCACTCGCCCTAGCGCTGTTACTATGGCTCCAATGCGAACAAAACTATCATTTTTGGAAAGAGCAACTCTTTGTCTCCCCATATAAGTCTATGAATGGATGTTATGAATGAGTGTGGAGGGTGGGAAGAGGTGAGGAAGAGGAGGTACTTTTTGGTCTATTTCCCGGGCGCGTTCGGTTGCGTTCGCTTTGGCCTCTCGCGCGTCTACTATTCCTTTGGTCGTCGGTCTTATTTTTCTCTTATTTCTCCTTATTTCTGTATTCTCTGTATTCTCTCTCTCTCTCTTTCTTTCTCTCTCTATCTCACTCCTGTCTGTCTGTCTGTCTCTCTCTCTCTCTCTCTCTGGCTGGCTCGCTTTCCCTCTCTCGCGCGCTCTGTCTCTCTCTCTTCCTCATCCGTATATGTAATTCTCATTATTATTTTCTCTAATCTCTCTCACTCCTCCTGTCTGTCTGTCTCTCTGGCTCGCTCGCTTTCCCTCTCTTGTGCTCCCTTTCTCTCTTCCTCATCCGTATATGTATTTCTCATTATTATTTTCTCTAACTAATCCCTCTATTTCATTTATTTGCTTGTTATATTTCTGTATTATTATATATTTTTCACTCTTTCTTCAGTTCAGTTTCTGTATTCTCTCTATACGGTGGGAATGGTATTTCGTATGAGGGATGTGCAGCTCAAATATTCAATCTTTCGTTGTTTGGTTGTTTGTATTACCGAAAGAAATTTACTGAACGCCTTCAAATAATACGCTATAAAATGCTTGCAATCAAACTCTCAAGCAATTTCAAGGTCACATGCAATTATAAATGTAGGCTATAGGTAGACCCAGAGAGGAAGAGACAAGAGAGAGAGAGAGTGTCGTGATAATATAACAATGTTACATATGTATCATATATATGAACAAATAATATATACGGTAGGCCTACATCTGTTCCCCACAATCATATAATGCCAAGCACAAATATTCAATCTTTCATTGTTTGTATTACCGTAAGAAATTTACTGAACGCCTGCAAATAATACGCTATAAAATGCTTGCTATCTCTCTATTTTCTCTAATCTCTCTCACTTCTCCTGTCTCTCTCTCTCTGCTAACGTAAGACGCTAGCCAACGTAACACCGATATTCAAAAAAGGCAGCAAATCCCTACCCAGTAACTATCGTCCAATTAGCTTAACCTCAGTTGTATGTAAAATGCTAGAAACGGTCATACGAGACAGACTCGTAAATCACTTAGAGGAAAATAACATACTTAAAGATACTCAACACGGCTTTCGTAAAAAACGTTCCTGTTTAACAAACCTCTTAGACTTCTTCCACGATATCCTCAACCTCTACGATGAGAGTAAAGCTGTAGATATTATATACCTTGATTTTCAAAAGGCCTTTGACAAAGTTCCCCACAAACGTTTACTGCTAAAACTAAAAGCGCATGGAATACAAGACGGTGTGTTGAAATGGATAGAAAATTGGCTCAGCGACAGAAAGCAAAGAGTAGTCATAAACGGTAAGGCATCTAAATGGACCAATGTAAGTAGCGGGCTACCCCAGGGTTCGGTACTAGGACCAATTCTCTTTCTAATTTACATCAACGACATAGATGAGGGCCTCACCTGTACAATCTCAAAATTTGCTGACGATACAAAAATTGCAAATAGCGTACTCTCAAAAGAACAAGTTGACGATATGCAACACAATCTAGATAAATTGTCATGTTGGGCCCAAATTTGGCAAATGAGTTTCAATGCGGATAAATGTAAAGTACTACATAACGGATACCTAAATGAGAAAGCAAACTATTCGATGAATGGCACTCAGCTTAAGAATGTAAACAGAGAAACCGATCTGGGAGTATCAATATCGAGTAACCTGAAACCGAGTCAACAATGTTCAGAAGTTGTTAAGAAGGCAAACAAAATAATTGGCTTTATAGGCAGGTCATTTGAGCATAAATCCAAAGAAGTTATCCTAACCCTTTACAATTCCTTAGTCCTCCCTCTTCTGGAATACTGCGTTCAATCCTGGTGCCCTTATTACCAAAAAGATATAAACAAGCTAGAACGAGTTCAACGTAGAGTTACCAAAATGATACCTAGCCTAAAGAACAAACCATACGAAGAGCGTCTTAGAGAATTAAATCTATTTCCTTTAACCCAGCGCAGATTAAGAGGTGACTTAATTCAAGTGTTCGAAATCATCAAAGGCATCGACAATATGAACTGTAGTAAGTACTTCACTATCGACCAATCTAATTACACGCGGGGAAACGGTTGCAAAATTATTGGTAAATCTTTTAACTCACACGAATCTAAGAATTTCTTCTTCAATCGAGTTGTCAACTTGTGGAATGGGCTTCCCCGTAACGTTATAGACTGCATCACCGTTGATTCATTTAAACTCCGCCTAGACAAATATCTCGCTTCAAACCCGCGACTGACTGCGTTTGTAAATGAATAACTTTATTTTATCCCCCCCTCAGTTACTAACCCATTTGTCCCCTACTAACTTCCTAATCCTGCCACGGACATTAGTTCCAGGGCAGTAATTCCCTTTCCAATGTTCCCTTACCCACTCTAAACCACTGTTTGGACACTTGATCCTCAGTGTTTTGGAGGACAAGCAACCTAGAAGGGTCACTAGATCTGTTGTTGCTTGATTTCCTTTGTACTCCTTTGTACTCCTTTGTACTCTCTCTCTGGTTCGCTCGCTTTCCCTCTTCCTCATCCGTATTATGTATTTCTCATTATTATTTTCTCTAACTAATCCCTCTATTTCATTTATTTGCTTGTAATATTTCTGTATTATTATATCTTTTTCACTCTTTCTTCAGTTCAGTTTCTGCATTCTCTCTCTCTCTGTTTCGCTTGCTTTGCATGAATTTTGTTTTTGTTTTATATATAATATATAATAATTTACTTATCATTACTTACTATATCGTATAAACAATAGTAGGTAGCCAACTTACCATAATACCGATACACCAAACCGATCCGCATGCGGTTTTGTTTATCACCTGTTTACTAAAGTGCCACCATTATCGATTTTCTTGGAGCCGACTTGAGCGGGAGGGTTACCAATTGAAGTTAAATCCGCTAGCATATATTGTTAGATGTAAGACATGATAAATACCACTAGAAATATGAATTGGCAAAATCCATAATTATAATATCACTTCGAAATTGTTCTGAAATTTCAAAACAAAACCGCTAGTGTAAGTCATTGCTGCTAGATCGAAGTAAAGGTCTCTAGATCTAGCGGAAGTCGCTATACGTATTGGCAGTACTGCACACTCATTCATTTCATTCATTCATTTTCTATTGAGCTCGTCCTGGAGTCTTTACGACTCTGAATCTTACGATTGCCGACGGCGATACGTTGTTGACATTGTTGTTTATGTTCCAGTGGAGGGATGAACAAAATATTTTCCTTGTCCAATAATACCTATTTCATAGTCCCACAGGACTTATTTTGATATATTTATCAAATTTATTGAACGCCTGAAAATAATACGCTATACAATGCTTGCAATCCAACTTTCAAGCAATTACAAGGTCACATGCAATTATAAAAAGGTATATTGTAGACCACAATCTTCGCCAAGCTTCATTGTTGCTTGTATTATCGTGAGAAATGTACCATACACCCTGGTTATCGTGAGAAATTTACCGAACGCCTGCAAATAATACGCTATAAAATGCTTGCAATCAAACTCTCAAGCAATTTCAATGTCACATGCAGTATAGGTAGACCCAGAGAGGAAGAGACAGACAGAGAGAGAGGGGAGGTCAAAAACATCTGCTAGGTGAGATTTCCCCTGGGAGGGAAGAGATTAGTTAGGGGCGTGCCCTGGCCTACATCAGACAAAGAGAGTACAAAGGAGTACAAACAAAGAGAGTGAGACAGAGAGAGAGAGAGTGTCGTGATAATATAAAAATGTTACATATCATGTCACATTACATATCGAGAGGACTTCCCTAAGTGGTTAAGGCCCCATTAATTGCTCTTTCCATTCACATATGCATAGCCTACGTGAGTTGCAGTTGGGATGTGTGTACATGCTTAGATTAATATGCAGGATTCGAAGTTACATAATAAATCGTAGGCATTGTCCACCAACCTTTAACTGTCTTCGTGGTGCGATGTATAAGGTGTTGATTTTCGGTGTGAGCATCCTGGGTTCGAGTCCACGGACTGCCACATGTGTTTGTAAATTTCATTAATCGATTTTAGGAGTATGGTTGGTTGTTGGAAGGAACATAATAATATGTATCATATATATGAAAACATAATATATACGGTAGGCCTACATCTGTTCTCCACAATAATATAATGCCAAGCACAAATATTCAATCTTTCATTGTTTGTATTACCGTAAGAAATTTACCGAACGCCTGCAAATAATATGCTATAAAATGCAAAGGAAATTTCTTGTAGAGTGCAATTTTGAGGACGTAATGTGCTCTGAGAGAGAGTGGAGCGGTGATTAGGAGCATACATTACCTCAAGACCGCTCGCCACACAGGGAATTATATAAGGAAATTACCGTATTTTAGGATTTTTACACTCGTGTTGCACGATCGTTGAAAGACAACCAATGATCGTAGAAGGATGGTTCGGGTGTCACTGGAAAGCTCAATTTACGCACTTTCAGGGATACATACTTGTATTACGCTATGGGTCTTGTTTATGCATGAAAAAGAGCACGGAACAACCCCATTTAGGGTAAAAAAAAAAAACGCTGGGCGGCACAGTGAAATATACTCCACCAGCCGCTCGTAAGGTGATAAAATGCTTGCAATCACATTTTCAAGCAATTATAAAATGTAAATTGTACTTACCAACACCCAAACCAGTATGTTCTTCGTCAGGAACGTCTCCAATTTGCTCAAGGGTCTGTCCAATATCAACCACAACATCCACCCCACGCAAATTATGCTTGGGATGAAAGCCTATGATCGGGTTATTTTCGTCTTCCGAGTCATCCACACTACCAAAACTCTCACCCAGACCTTCGACGGTTTCATCCAACAGCTTATTAGAAAGTTCTTAAGAGTTCAGCATGATATCTAGTTCCTGGGTGGTAAGCCGGGCGTGGTTAGTAGGGTGGCGCGACGCACTAGGGATGGCGGCCACCGAATCGAACACGGGCAAATCTTGACCTTCCATTATGGCTGCTTGAGGGTCACTTAGTCACGGTCACGCAGTGGAGATGTGTGGGTGGGCCCTTGTAGTACACCGCCTGACCACCAAGTTTCGCTTTCCACCTAAATTAGGGCGGAAATACGCCCACGGACTTAAGTCCGACCCCGCCATTTAGTCCAATTTTCTCGTATCGGACTTAAGTCCGACCCCGCTAATAAAGGGTTAAAGCAGTAATACAAGGAGACACAAAAATATCTACTGTCCCCGCGTCTGGTTGATAGTGCTGTTAGTATGTCAGAGTACTTCACCGATTATTTTAAACTGCACAATGGTAACTAAAATGCTGCTAGACTAACAGAACAATTCATATCATGCCCAATCGTTTAGGAATTGATAATAATATGGAGCAAAAACCATGGGTAAAGTCTAATGCACTAGCCTAACACATGTAACACAATGGTTGGTATTTCAGTAGGCTGGGGCAAACTACCAAGAGCCAACCAGCAAACCACTGTAAATACCAACTTCAATAATAAAAAATAAATACAATTACAATAATAAATAACAATACAGTAGAATAAAGGAAAGGAAATGGAGAAGTGGTGCGAAGAAAGAATACCAGAGTGCGAATAAGTGCAAGTACTCACATAAAATGCAGAAAATTCCTATATGCAAGATAATAAGGTTAGAGAAATAATTGTATATTTAATATGACTCCAAGCTTGCTATGCTACTATACAATGTGAAACAAGATGACAAATGCGGTTATTAACCCTTAAATATCGGGGTCGGACTTAAGTCCGGTTCCAATTTGCAGCAAGTTAGGAGCGTTATTAAGGCTTTTAAAGGGTTAAAATCGAGTGCAAATGGCCGGGAGCGCAGCGGGCCAGACAGCCGACTCTCAGGGCTTACCGCCGCCCATTAACTCATGTTCCCTGTGTTCTCGAGAGGCCGGCAGTGTAGCCAGTAGTGAGCATAGCTGGGAAAAATATGCCGCTATACGCTAAACTCCCATGTTACTGGTATTACTGTATGAGAACCACGAATGCTACGTAGCTCGTTCTGGTCTCATTTTGAAGCTTTTAGCGCCTACTTTTTTGCTAAATAAATTTTTGTTCATACAGATACTTGATTTATCATGCAGGAGGGCCTGAATATGCCCAAATAAGCCCAAAACCCCCCGCTAGACAAGGGTTAAGAGAAATCACTAGCAAGCCTACCACCGATGGGACAGTACAGTGGTCGCTACGAGAGCTGTAGCTGGAGTGTCGCTAGCATGGCCGAGGGAGTCCAGCCAGGGGCCCGCGTGGGAAGGAAGGGCTCCAAGCGCCGCTAGACTACATAATTATATCAGACGCTTGTGCTCTCATTAACAACACAAAAGTAATCAAATAAATATAAAACATCATTGTGCAAACTTATGATAACTGAAATAATCCCACAAGGGCTAAACAAACTAAAGTAATTACACTCGAGGCAACAAACGCAATATGTTACTGGCAATGGTGCGATTATAACATCACCATCTCGACACGAGGCCCCATGAGGGAGAAAGAAAGAACGAAAAGAACAGAAGGCAAGCCTCCCCATACTAGGCTACGTGTTAATTCACACGAAACACTTCCAACCGAACTAGCTGCTTCATTTGGAAGTGACACCCTCACACCCAGGGGGAGTCTGTTGGTGCATCTTGAAATAACAGACTGCCTATATTTCAATAACACTACAAGACATACACAACTACATTTTTTTTTCTTTCTATATTTTTATTGTTTTTATATTTTTGTATTTACAAAATTTCTTCTAAACAGAAACACAGCAACTCCTACTGTACGACCCTACGCTGGACTACACACAGCAACACTGGTGTAGTGACTAGCATCTTGGACTTCCACCCAGAAGGCCCAGGATTGCGCCCACGCTCGGCGCATTAAAGATTTTTCACAAGCACTGAGTCATTACCATCCCTCATGAGCAAGGGGATGGGGTAGTAGTACAGGACCCCAATGGAAATACGCCTAATCGGCCTTATTGGGCTATCCTTAGCTGGCTTAACATGCGCTAGCTTTAAGAACTATTATTATTATTATTATTATTATAACGAACAAGCACCAGACATAAACATGCTAATCAAATCAAAGTAGGAGGCTACACTAACACTGACTGAACGGCAAGGGTTATCCTTACAACATACCCTCCCGTGACAATCAGCCATAAAATTATGAGTGCCTTTAACACTCCACACATTCAGACTGTGTTCCGGCAGCAAAACATCACCTGACACTGATAAACTGCCCAGTCCACCACAAGACTGGCACTCTTCTCCGCTCTCTGCGAAGACCTGCCAATAACCTTTCACTAATTCCACCTTATTGATAAATGTGGCAGCCCCGATGCGGTCTATGGAGTCGTCAACTGTGGGTAATGGATAGGCGTCTGTGTGGGATAAGGCATTAACATCAACACAAAAACGGATCTTGCCACTCGGCTCAGCTCGGCTCAGGTTGCAAAGTCAGTGGCAAAGACCACTCACTATATCTCTTCTCTACCAGACCCTTCTCCAACATGTAGTCCAGTTCTGCATTTAAGACAGGCTGCCGAGCAGGATTTATACGGTAGGGAGCCAATTTAAGCTTTGTACTGTCTCCAGCCTCTATGTCGGGAACCGCCCAGGACATCAGGCCTGGAGAACCATCAAACATGCGGGATTACTGCCACAGCCTAGTAAACAACTCCTCTTCGCGCTTAGGAACAAGAGGTTGCAACTTGTCTCGAAGAGCAACATACCCATTGCCCTCCCACAATCCAGCTGGGACCACAGCCTCTAAACTATAGTCTCCCTCCTTCTCCTCCTCCGTCCCTATTACAGCCAGGTCATGAGAAGGACAATCTGTACCACCTGTACAGTCACTCCCACAGTTCATAAGTACTAAGGCATCCTCTCCGATACCAGATATGCGCACCCCCGCATTCCTTGCGGCTACCGCCTACCGCTACCGCCAGACGCTGCAGACGCTCTGTCAACGCTCTCACGATATCTATCATAATTTGAGTATTAACTACTCATCCTCTTCATTCTTGTGCATGAAAGGTGGTTAAGAGCACGTTTAACCATCCTGTAGATTAGTAAGTAACACTGCACGATTTTTCGCTGTGTATTGACTGATAAACTTTGTGTTTATCACAAGACTCCTGCTCGGACAGGGCGCCACTAGCGCCATCTGTTGTTTTGTTTTGTTTGTAAACAAACGCTCTCTTCTTAGTTGATATAAAATCGTAGCCCCTAATTTTACCCATTACCTACTGTAGTAAGTATCAATTTAACTGCCTTGTATGTAAGTAAAGCTTTGCATATTAATTTGCTAATAAACAATATTGTGTACTAACTAACCTGCCTACTGGAACGAACGCCGACGCCATTTTGTAAACAACCTTTTTTTTCTGGGGGGATTATACATATTAAATTCCTGCCAATTTTGTAGTAAATTTAAGTGCATTCATTTATCTTTTCCCCCTAGATATATTCTTGACTTTTTCTCCTCAGAGTGATTTTACTTTAAGCTAAGGGTGGTATTTGTACAAACTAACCTAGCCTAACCCAACCTGGCAAGCTTTTAACCTAATCCAAAACTAGCCTAGCCTATAGCCAGCCAATCTGTTGTTCTTATTAACTCTAGTAGATATTGTATTTAGTATCCTACTGTAGCTATATATATCTGTAATTTTAGTTGTTGCTTGCACGATCTTGTAGTAACCTTTGACTGATACATTTTGTTTTGTCTTATCTAAAAAGAGTAGGCTACTGCTTTACTAGGCTACAGTGACACCAGGGCCATCTGTTGATACAGTATATTAACCCCTTGTGTGCGGTCACACTTTATTTTTATATAATCTCTATTTGGTGAATTGTATATTTAGTTACATATTCTGTTATATATATATATATTTGTTTAATGTTAGGTAATCACACCTGGCAGCCTATTTCTGCGTATTTCAATTTTATTATTTTCGGTTAGGCTATTCAACGCTGGTAGCCTATTGGTGCGTATTTAAATTTAAAAAAAAGTTTTGGTTAGGCTATCGCCCCTGGAAGCCTAATTCTGCGAATCTCAATTTTTTTGTTTTCGGTTAGGCTATCACCCCTGATAACCTATTGTTGTGTATTTCAACATTGTTTTCGGTTGAAGTGATTGAAGTGTTTCTAAAGTGAGTGAAGTGTTTTAAAGTGAGTTAAGTGTTTTAAAGTGAGTGAAGTGATCTGAAGAAACTGACTGTTACCATGCCTCGCACTTGTACGAACAGCGCCAGTAGGTTTGGGGAGTCCATGTTTGTTACTTTCGATCTTCAAGTCTGCCGTCTCTGCCAGCAACAAGAGAATTTGACAGTGAAATTAGATGAAGCCTACAACAAGATCAACGTCCTCACCATGAAGCTGGAATCACTCCAAGAGTTTGTAACACTCAACGTTGGAGTACCACAAACTTCAATTGTCACCGCAACTCCAGCAGCCACCAACGCCCCAACGTCAACTGCCAACAATTCAACGCCTGCAGTAGCCATTTCATCTGATGGTTCTGATACTCAAGAAACAAATAGTAACTCTCTTCCCCCTCAAGACAACTTCCGTGTTGTGAGGAACAACGTTTGCCCCAAGACCAGGAAACCCATACCGATTACCGAGTGTCAAAACCGCTTCCAGATACTCGCAGACTCAGATGACGAAGCGGAAATAGAAGAAGTCCGGCTCGTGGGAGACTCGATGATACGTGGTCAGCTCACAGAGTTTTGCGCCAGAGCACCTAAGACCAGGAAGCGTTTTTGTATCCATGGTGGTGGTGTGGATGACGTAGTTGCTGCAGTTGAGGAAGTATCTAAGCTGGCCCCTGCTAATACAATGTACGTCATCCACGTTGGATCCAACGATGTACAGCGAACCCGGTCGGAAGATTTGCTTTTAAAGTACCAGCAGCTGATCAAGTCGTTTAAGGAGAAGTCATCAAGGATCATCGTCTCAGGAATCGTCCCCCGGCTTGGTGTAGAGAGACGATTTTACAACATAGCCACCAGCACAAATCGTTGTCTAGCAAACCTCTGCAGGAAGGAAAACGTGGGATTCGTCGACACCTGGGACAATTTCTACTACGATGACTATTTGTTTTCGGACGATGGAGTTCATCTGAACCAGGTGGGAGCAGCACGTTTTGGGCGTCTTCTCAACGATGCGGTGAAGGATTTTCGGAGAAGAAATCGACTCAGCACAGGACAACCAGGAAGGAGGACCGAAGACAGCGAGGGCGGCAACCTGCGAAGGAATTAAATGCTAATCTGTCAAGAACCGCGAATTTGGATAAAGCTCCACCAACACGACCCAAATTCAAAACCGCCAGGGATAACGACCGAGGACCGATGTCAGCCATGAATGTAAATGTAGATCCGATCAGAACCAAAAATTTGATTAAAGAACGTTCTGCGAGTTCTAAAACCGCAACTTTAAAGGTTTTCTATGCAAACGCTCGTAGCATACGCAACAAATGTTCAGATTTAGAGGAACTAGTGTTTACTGAAAATTATGATGTGATTGGTATAACAGAATCTTGGCTCAATACAGTAGATAGAGACTTTTTAGCAGAGTATTCACTTCCCGGTTATGTAATGTTTGAGAAAAGCCGAATAAATAAAAATGGAGGTGGCGTTTTATTTTATATCAAAGAAAGTCTTAACCCGACCCTCTTGTCAAAACCTCAAATTGTGAACGTCGACACATCTTTTGTGCTAATAAAGAATAATAAAGGTACAAAAATAATACTTGCATTAATATACAGACCTCCAGCTCAATCAGTGAAAACTGACCGAGAAATTTATGAACAAATTGCAGATGTAAGTAACTCACAAGATACCGTAATTTTTGGCGACTTTAATTTACCTGTGACCAAGTGGGGCGATACTCTTACTTCACACTCCGGACATGACTAGTATACGAACTTGCAAGAGAGTTCGCTTTATCAATTTGTTCGAACACCGACCCGAGGTAATAACGTTCTTGACATTGTACTTGCAACAAAAGAAGAATTAATAGAGAATTTGAATGTTGGTGATGAATTCAGTAACAGCGACCATCGTACGATAACTTTCACTTTAAACTTTACTAGTAACGAACCAAATAGTAGCATCGAAAAAGTCCCTAATTTCAAGAAAGCAAACTTTCATAAACTTAGAGCTATATTTAAAGAAACTGACTGGAGCTTTTTAATTAACAATAACGACATAAATACATCTTGGAAGTTATTCGAAACCACTTACCTAAAAGCAGTGCAAGACTGCATACCATCGAAAATACGGCGGCCTGGCCATAATAATAAGCGCAAATGGTGGAATAAAGATATTTCAAACTGCCTGCTTGCTAAAAAATTTGCTAATGATAGATTAAAATCCTCACAAAATGACGAAGAACGGGTGAAATTTGTAGAGCTACGACGCAAAGCCAAAAGTTAATTAAGCAAAGTAAAAAGACCCTAGAGTTACATATTGTGAATCAAGGTAAAACAAACCCGAAAGAATTCTATAGTTATATCAGAAAGAAAAAAGTAGTTACTTCAACTGTTGGACCGTTAGTCGATGAAAATGGAGAATACACCAAAGACGAAGTACAAATGAGTAATGCCCTCAATACCTTCTTTGCATCAGTTTTTACAACAGAAGACCTCAGTGATATCCCTACACCATCGCCGATTCAGATTGATAATTCAGATGTTCTAAGCAATATCACCGTTACAGAGAGAGAAGTATTGAATTGTTTAGATAAACTCAAGGTAAATAAAACGCCTGGACCTGATACAATCTCGCCTAGAGTTCTAAAGGAAGCTAAAGATGAGCTCTCCAAACCACTGACATTACTATTCAATAAATCCTTGCAGTCTGGAACTATGCCTGATCAGTGGAAGATAGCCAACGTAACACCGATATTCAAAAAAGGCAGCAAATCCCTACCCAGTAACTATCGTCCAATTAGCTTAACCTCAGTTGTATGTAAAATGCTAGAAACGGTCATAAGAGACAGACTCGTAAATCACTTGGAGGAAAATAACATACTTAAAGATACTCAACACGGCTTTCGTAAAAAACGTTCCTGTTTAACAAACCTCTTAGACTTCTTCCACGATATCCTCAACCTCTACGATGAGAGTAAAGCTGTAGATATTATATACCTTGATTTTCAAAAGGCCTTTGACAAAGTTCCCCCCAACCGTTTACTGCTAAAACTAAAAGCGCATGGAATACAAGACGGTGTGTTGAAATGGATAGAAAATTGGCTCAGCGACAGAAACCAAAGAGTAGTCATAAACGGTAAGGCATCTAAATGGACCAATGTAAGTAGCGGGGTACCCCAGGAATCGGTACTAGGACCAATTCTCTTTCTAATTTACATCAACAACATAGATGAGGGTCTCACCTGTACAATCTCAAAATTTGCTGACGATACAAATATTGCAAATAGCGTACTCTCAAAAGATCAAGTTGACGATATGCAACACAATCTAGATAAATTGTCACATTGGGCCCAAATTTGGCAAATGAGTTTCAATGCGGATAAATGTAAAGTACTACATATCGGATACCTAAATGAGAAAGCAAACTATTCGAAGAATGGCACTCAGCTTAAGAATGTAAACAGAGAAACCGATCTGGGAGTAACAATATCGAGTAACCTAAAACCGAGTCAACAATGTTCAGAAGTTGTTAAGAAGGCAAACAAAATAATTGGCTTTATAGGCAGATCATTTGAGCATAAATCCAAAGACGTAATCCTAACCCTTTACAATTCCTTAATCCGCCCTCTTCTGGAATACTGCGTTCAATGCTGGTGCCCTTATATACCAAAAAGACATAAACAAGCTAGAACGAGTTCAACGTAGAGTTACCGAAATGATACCTAGCCTAAAGAACAAACCATACGAAGAGCGTCTTAGATAATTAAATCTATTTCCTTTAACACAGCGCAGATTAAGAGGTGACTTAATTCAAGTGTTCAAAAGCATCAAAGGCATCGACAATATGAACTGTAGTAAGTACTTCACTATCGACCAATCTAATTACACGCGGGGAAACGGTTGCAAAATTATTGGTAAATCTTTTAACTCACACGAATCTAAGAATTTCTTCTTCAATCGAGTTGTCAACTTGTGGAATGGGCTTCCCCGAGACGTTATAGACTGCAGCACCGTTGATTCATTTAAATTCCGCCTAGACAAATATCTCGCATCAAACCCGCGACTGACTGCGTTTGTAAATGAATAACTTTATTTTATCCTCCCCTCAGTTACTAACCCATATGTCCCCTACTAACTTCCTAGTCCTGCCACGTTAGTGGCAGGGCAGTAGTTCCCTTTCCAATGTTCCCTTACCCACTCTAAACCACTGTTTGGACACTTGATCCTCAGTGTTTTGGAGGACAAGCAGCCTAGAAGGGTCACTAGATCTGTTGTTGCTTGATTTCCTTTGTACTCCTTTTTTTTTTTTTTTTTTTTTTTTTTTTTTCTATGTGATTGAGGGAGGCAAAAGGCATAACTGCCTATAGCGAGTGCCTCCCCCATAGTTGAAAGAGTGACAGGGCCAAAATCAAGGGACGTTCGAGCCAAAATGCCTGGACACACGGAGTTTGAAGCAATTTAAGTCATAGGAAGAGGTAAAGACTGATTCTGGGAGAGAGTTCCAGAGCTCAGCTGTTGAGTAGAAGAAAGTTTGAGAGTAACGTTTCACTCTTGTACTCCTTCCTGCTTATTATTCTCCTCAAATTCATGCTCATCGAATCTCTCCTCTTCCTTCTCTTTCTTCTTCAATCGAGTTGTCAACTTGTGGAATGGGCTTTCCCGAAACGTTATAGACTGCATCACCGTTGATTCATTTAAACTCCGCCTAGACAAATATCTCGCATCAAACCCGCGAGTGAATGCGTTTGTAAATGAATAACTTTATTTTATCCCCCCCTCAGTTACTAACCCATCTGTCCTCTACTAACTTCCTAATCCTGCCACGGACATTAGTTCCAGGGCAGTAATTCCCTTTCCAATGTTCCCTTTCCCACTCTAAACCACTGTTTGGACACTTGATCCTCAGTGTTTTGGAGGACAAGCAACCTAGAAGGGTCACTAGATCTGTTGTTGCTTGATTTCCGTTGTACTCCTATGTACTCCTTTGTACACCTGCCTGCGCAGCATCTCCTGCATCAGCGCTACGGCCAGATGTAGTCGGTCTATGGTAGGACTTCAACATTTTAATATGGCAGAATTGGGAGGCTATGCGACGGTCGGGTGTATCTATTACATAGTCAACCTCACCAATCTGTTTAATGACCTGCTACTGACCACAAAACTTAGTAGCCATGGGTCGACCCTGTACTGACAACCGTGCCAAAGACTCGTCGCCCACCTTGAACACCCTAGATTTAGCCTGTTGGTCACAATGGTCTCTCATCTTCGTGTTCATGCTGCTAACCGGAATAGCCTCCGGATATCTAGTGGTAGTATCCATCAAAGTAAGCAAGTATTTATATCCCGCACTGGTGGGTGGTAAGGGACCGACTATGTCAATTATAAGACAAGTAAATTGCGGTTCAACTGCAGGTATAGGAATCAAAGGTGCCACGGGTGTTCCTTGGTTGGGTTTTCCAACTACCTGACAAACATGACATGACATAAAAAAAGTAGCCACCGATGCATGCATATTAGGCCACCAAAAATGAAAACGTAGCCTTTCAGTAGTCTTACGCACCCATAAATGCCCCGCCAGTGGTGCCTCATGCGCTAGCCTAACCAGCTCCTCCCTGAACTGGGCAGGCACCACTAATTGCTCCTCCCCCATGCCTGAGTCCGTATCCGGCGTCCACTGCCGATACAACAATGTCCCTTTTACAATAAATTTCTCTGGACCGTTCTTCCCACCAGTCGTGCCAACCTTCTTAAACAGGAGGCCCAGACTTGGGTCCTCTTGGTGCAACTTGCTCAGTTCGTTTCTAGGTATCTCCGACAAGGCAGTTATCAGTGACATTTCAAAAATCTCAGAAGGTTGAGTCGGCAGCAGTATGTCAGACTCCTCGTCCGACGCTAGGTTACCTCTACTAGTCTCGGTAGCCTCACTGGGGTCAGCCAGGCCTACAGCTGCCTCCGAGCCAGTGCCATCTAGTAGTGCATCATGGGATGTCCCGCACTCATGGCTGTCGGCTCCCGCATCCACTAAATCCTCCTCCTGTTGTGCCACTTGTGCCATTGATCGGGTCACTGCACACACATGGTAAATAGAGTCCATGTCATCTTCCTGCAAACAACCACCAGTAGGGAGCTCAAAAGCAGCCTCAGCGACAACTATAGGAGGCGGGAAAACTACAACCCCAGCCAAGCCAGTCCCGAGCAAAAAGTCCACCCCCTCAACTGGCAGAGTGTCCACCATGACCACCTTACCCTCAGCGGTCAACAATGGGCACTCTAGGGGTCACCGTGACTAAATCACAGCATTGCTCACTGTTGATTCCCCTGCAAATTACAAAAATCTCTTGTGCTAATAGGTCCCCCCGTCAGGTTGCGACACATGAATTGCTGCGCACCAGTATCCCTAAACACCTTGTGACGCCTCCCGGCGCTAGCAGAATGGTTGCGTGGGGTATTGCAGCTCGCTAGCGTTCGCCAGGATGGGGGGATGGGCTACAGTTGTCCTAGAATGATCTGCTTTCTTTTATTAGTGTCGTGTTGCCACAGACAGTCTAGAAATGGTCTTTATTTTGGTCTGTGACCGCGCCCTATATTTTATATTCGCTATAATATAAATGTTGCTTGTGTGGGAGGCGAGCGAGAGCGGGTGAGGGGGTACACCTGGCAGCGGAATGAGCTATCACGCGGATCGCTTGGGCGCTGACGGCGTTGGCGGCCGGGTGGTCAACTAGTCCCTACTCATCGTGGCCTCGTGTTTTTTACCAGCTCAGAGCAGGCCTGACACGCGTATCGTCTACATCCTTTGCAATTCTGTCCCCCATACTCGCCACTTTGCATACTATTTCTCTCTCTCGACTTCTCCTTTCTCATTCTCTAATCTTTATTAAACTCAACATCCCTTCTGGTTTCAGCATAGACATTCACCGTCGGCCAGTCGTATTGTACGCGAAGCTCTCAGATATTTCCATGTATTAGGCTTTAATGAGGTTTGGAGAGACGGACTTTTCCGTATGTGTCCTCTCTCGGGAAGGTTGTAGACCGGTATATGTCTCCCTGGCAAGGTGTTGAGTGATTCTGCTTGGTTATCTAAAGCTAGACTAGGGGTAAGGTTACTGTGTCGTTGTCTCCGATGTGTGCAGTGTTAGCTAAGCCCTGCACGACATCGACAGGTACTGTGGTAGCCTAAGTTGTCTTCGGGTGGGTTTACCTTGTGAGCACAGCGCTGTGGTGTAAGAGGGCCATAGCCTATCCCTCACAACATAGTGCTGCCTCTTTGTGTTGACTTCTGAGGGATCGCCAGGATAGAACTAGGTACTAGAGACCTAGATTTATCAAGAGAGCATCCCCGTCATATAACGTAATCTTCATTATACCACCTTCGGATAACGTTAGGCTACGAGCCGCATGCTCGCCCATTGTTGCCCTGCCTTGATACCCCAGCTAGACTTGATTAACTAAGCAGACACTGGTTAGAGATAAGCTCCATTATTATATGTATGCCACATTATTATTCACTGCGCTTTTGAGCCGAGGTTGTTGTTGAGTTGCACAACCCTAGTAGGCTGTTGCGTTGTGTCACGAAGCATTTCTTTAGTTGTCGAGCATTACTACCTTTGCGCAGTCTTTATTATTCGCCTGCCTATTATTACTATATGTCCTAGTATTTATTGTGACCTGTATTCTGCATTATAATTGTTCAAGATTCTTTACGAACATCTTCCCAGCATCAGACTTATTTCAGAAGTTTCCAGTTGATGTTGCAGGACTAGCATTGCACTTTCTTTAACCCGTTGAGCCCCGGCTAGTTATAATATTTTGTTCACCCCAGTCCCAAGCCATTTTCACTTATTTTTTTTGTTTGCTAAAATGGAAGACAAGGATGAGAAATGGAAAAAAAAAAAAAAAAAATCACCTCTGACATTTTTTTTTGGGGGGGGGGGGAGCCTCAAAAAAATTTGTTGAGCCAAAATGGAAGAGAATGGTGAGAAATGAACACAAAAATAAAAAAAAACTCATTTCGGTCATTTGGGGGGCGGGGGGGGGGGGTTTCAATAGTTCGTCTCCCCTGCATGACCACCCGCCCGGGAGCACTAGGGTAAAAACTGAGTATGGCATTGTACGGCATACATCCTAAGGAGTATCTCACATAAATCTCAAGCCTCTAGCTCCCATACGACCGGAGTAATGAAGGTTCAAAGTGGCGGTGAACTAGGGGTGTAAACTATCCCCACTAAGCCCACCACCACCAGCCGCGCGGCTGTCTCGGCCCGCTCACACCTACTGGCCCGGCTCCCACACACACTACGGTACCTCCCCCTCCTATTCTCCCGCCATTTCCTACCTTACGAGCCACGTAAGTGTTTTTTATATGTCGGACGCACGTGATGCGTCGCTGGGAGTTGGTGCTCAAAGACTGCCGACGCAACACGTGCGACGCTGGGTCTCAACAGGTTAATACAGGAGTGCCAGTTATTTGAGTATCTACCGTAACGCTAATTAATCACGTTAACTATCTTTTCTTTGTGTAACCTAATCGAGTAATCTTTTACTGTTTGAGAATAGGCTGTTTCATCGAGCGTCAGCCTAGTGTGTGTGCACCAGTTACCGAGTCATAGGATACCTCGTTGTCCAGGCACGACTCAGGGCGGTAATGGTGTTTTGTTTTCCAGTGTTTAAGGCAGGGGTTGGATCTAGTGTTACCGTTGTTGCATTTTGCCATTATCTAGTCCAATGTTGAAGAGCCCTGTGTCTTTGAGAACCTGGATCGTAACAAATGGCGACCTAGCTCAGGATCTTGTGAACTAAGAGATAATTGCAGGATTGTTGTGGTCATTTGTTTTATTTAGGAATATAGTGGGCACGTTAATTTTTTTGGGCAAAGTAGTATAGCACTTGAGAGTCTTCAGACATTTTTGGCAAGTGAATAGTGTTACATAAGAGTTTGGGGTACTTCTTTTCTGAATATTGTGGTGAGAAATTTTTGTGAGCATCATGTCCTATACCGGATCAGAGGAGAATGGAGACACAGTACGTAATGTCGAAACTGAGGAACAGCAGCATGATGAAAGGGTTAATCGGGTGAACTGTGAGGAGGATGCAAGGATATTTTTGCAATGGCCTGTTACTGCCGAGCGGTTGGAGGGTATGGATCGGTACGGTCTTCAATGCCTGGCCACAGCTATCGGTCATGCGGTTACTAGCAGCATGACCAGGGATAACTTGATAACGTGTGTACTGGGCAGGGTGACTGGTGAGCGAGATGGGTTGAGTGCTCAGAGCCCTTCGGCCATGCTTCCCCTACACTCGACTCCCAGCCATCCCAGTAGTTTGCCGACCCCGGGTACGCTTCCGCAGTTGGGTGGTGACTGGCAGGGTGGGTTGCCCCTGGGGGGACCACCGGTAATTTCAAACATTGTAGCACCTTCACCTCCTCAAGGGTTATCTCCAGAATTATTGCTTCAGCTCGAATTAGCTAAGCTTCAGCAGCAACAAAGGGCATGTGAGCTTCAGCAGCAATTAGAATTAGCCAAGATAGAAGAGAGAAAAACTATCAGTCAAGCAAAAATCCAAGCTGAGTCGACTAGGTACTGTGCCGACATGGACGTAGAGAAGTCGCGAGTAGAGACAACGGGACAGCGACTTGGGGCTGGTAACCGTGTTCATGAGCAGTCTCTCTCGCACTTATTGAAACTGGTTCCGGTGTTTGATGAGAGTGGTGTAACAGAATTTTTCACACGCTTTGAGAAGAAGTGCCAGGAACACCAGTGGCCAGAGAATAAATGGGCAGCACTTGTATCCTCTAGATTAATAGGCAAGGGTCTTAAAGCCTACGATGCATTGCCTATAGAGTCGTGTATTATCTATGAGGACTGGTGATGGGCTGGTCTATCAGAGTGAGAGCTGAGCAATCTCTGCCATACCCATAGCTTACTCTGACTGTTCCTTTAACTTATATATTTTCTAGATCTCAAGTGACGGCGTCTCTTCCGTGGATTGACCTCCCAATCTTCCAAGATTGGAAGCCAAAGCGTCACATTTTTCCCTTGCCCCTCAACTTTCTCTTCATAATTGCTGAGGGGCACAGGGCCCTGGGTGGGGCTTTGGTTTCCCGGGCGTTTCCGCACCCTCCTCAGCTCCCCGCCATGGAGTGGCTTCGGTCACCCAGGCTTTATTGTGGTCGGCAGGGAGGGTTCTGTGGGGGCACTCGGTTATGGCCTTGGAATTGCTCGGGGCCTTGGGGCTGTTCGGCCAGGCAGCTTGGGGAACAACAACAACAACAACAATCTATGAGGAACTCAAGGAGGCTGTCCTGAGAGCATACGAACTACAACCAGAGACGTACAGGTTGAAGTTCCAGGGTGTTACCCAGGGTCGGGAGAGCACCTTTTTTGGAGCATGCCCGGGAGCTGTCCGATGCTTTTGGGAATTGGCTGAGGTCGGAGAAAGCTACTACGTTTGACGACATTAAACAGTTGGTGCTTTTAGAGCAGTTTTTAAAATGCACGGGCGGCGACCTGACGTTAAACCTTAAAGAAAAGCAACCAAAAACTCTACAGGAGGCAGCTGAGATGGCTGACCTCCGGCTATCACTAATTCGTGGGTGCGGGTCTGCCCAGCGTAGTGAGGCAGGTAACAAGGGGCGTGACGCCCCACCCCCCCGAGTTAGTGATATACCTTATGCAAACAAGTACAAGAGCCATGATACCAAGACTGACCACAAGACTAGCACCGTCCCATTTAAGAAGGGGCCGGGACCTTCCCAGTACCAAGGGAAGCCCAAAGGGGAGTTGTGGTGTTATCATTGTCATAAAAAGGGGCACTTTGCAAGAATCTGTCCTAGCAAACCACCTACAGCAGCTGTGTCTTTGGCCTGCAACATTGGTGTGTCTCCGAAGTCATCTGAGTTTGCCCGGGGCAGTTCGTCAGAGGCTGAGGCACAGCCAATGCAGAAGCACCTGGGATGCTCGAACCCTGCTCAGGATGTTTTTTGCGACCATAGAGGGCGGGGTTGCGTGATGTGGGCGGGGCGCAAGCATGGAGTAGAGGTCTTGCGTGATACAGGTGCTTCCCAGACTCTGATGAAAAACTTGACTGGCTACCCTATAAACGCGGCTCGGATGGTGGTGGTGCAGGGTATTAATGCAACTCGGTCATACCCGCTGGTGCGGTTGGAGTTGGAGGTGGATGGTGTGGCACGTGAATTGGATGTCGGGATTGTGGAGAAACTGCCAGTGGAGGGCGTCGACCTTCTTCTCGGCAACGACTTTGCAATGCCCGCTTCTGAGGTTCTACCCTTAGTCGTTGCCGAGAGGCCGGCCGACGTGAGTAGGGAAGAGCAAGAGTGGGTCGAGCGGTGCCAGACACAACCCATGGCGTGTGTTGTCACCCGAGCTCGTGCAGCTAAAGTGTCACAGCCTAGTCCTCCGTCTTCAGACCAGCGGAGGAACGATCAACAGGAGGAGGCTAAAGCTGGAGTTGGTTTTCAGAGTTTTGACTCGGCGGCTCTCCTGGGTGATTCAGTATTAGCACCATTACTTAATTCTGGAGTAGCCCCTGGGCCTGTCATCGAGAGTGACGAGGCTGGGCATGACGAGTCTCCACGACAGCAACGTTATGTACATCGAGAGAGACAGAGGGAGCAGCCCAGTATCGGGGAAGGTCATGCATTGCTCCGGGAGCACTTAGATCGCTTGGCACCCTCAGATATACGTCAGTTGCAACTAGAGGACCCTGAGCTCCAAACGTGTGCTAATGGAGTTGTAGAGCTCGACGAGGACGGCGATGCACAGCCAGGAGATTTTTTTTATTTAGAAGGCATCCTCTATAGGCGTTTTCAAGACACTAAACTTAGTTGGCAAGAGGGGTCCGGAGTAGTGGACCAGTTGGTGGTGCCACGGGAATGCAGGGATAGCCTACTGAGGTTGGCGCATGACATACCACTGGCAGGACATCTAAGGGTGAGAAAAACGGTGGCGGCTTTAGAAAAATTGTTTTGGTGGCCGGGGTTGAAGGGGCAGGTGGTAACCTGGATAGCAAGGTGTCATACGTGCCAGAGGGTTGGAAAACCTAACCAAACAATTCCGAGAGCCCCGTTGCACCCCATTCCTGTCAGTGGACCGCCCTTCAGTAAGGTCATCATTGATATGGTCGGACCCCTACCCCCTACTAGTGCCGGTAATAAATTTCTATTAACTATCATGGATGTGGCCACTCGTTATCCTGATGCATATCCAATGAGAAATGGCACAGCGATAACTGTTGTCCGGAACCTGCTCTTGTATTGCTCGCGGTATGGTTATCCGCAAGAGGTGCAATCGGACCAAGGCTCTAATTTTACATCTAATCTGTTCAAACAAACTATGATTCAGCATGGCATCAGCACTGTCGTCTCTTCTGCGTATCACCCGGAGAGTCAAGGGGTGTTGGAGAGGTTGCACGCCACGCTGAAAAGCATGCTTCGATGTTATTGCGCAGAGAACGGAAAGGATTGGGACCTTGGTCTGCCGTATGTTTTGTTCGCGGCAAGAGATGTACCTGGGGAGAGTCTCGGTTTCAGTCCGAATGAGCTTGTTTTCGGGCATCGGGTGAGGGGCCCTCTCCACATGGTGAAGGAGATTTGGGAGGGTACCGCTGTGCCATGTTCTATATTGAGATACGTCCTCGAGAGCAGAGAGAGAATGCTTAGAAGTCTGGAGCTGGCCGGGCGTAATTTGGTGAGTTCGCAGGCCCGTATGAAGGACAGGTACGATACTAAGGCGAAACTCCGGGAGTTTCAGGTAGGTCAAGAGGTGTTGGTCCTGTTGCCTTTGGCAGGTCATCCTCTGGCTGCCAAGTACGCTGGGCCTTATCGGGTGGTGTCAAAGATCTCCGATCTGGATTACCTCGTTGCCACTCCAGACCGGAAGAAGCGTAACCAACTATGCCACATTAATTTGTTGAAGGAGTATGTGAGGCGCCCACCTGAGTCACTAGCTGTCCCTGTGTTGACCTGCTGCGGTCGTGGTGGAGAAGGAGAGGGGGGCAGCAATGATCAGGTGGATGATAACTGGGATTGTCATGTCTCGGCTGATCAGTGGGCGGGGAATTCGAGCCAATGTGCGCATGATGCTCTGGCGCACCTGCCGGAGGAACAGCAGGTGGCAGTGCAGCGCCTGTTCGATTCATACCCCACTGTATTTGCCGAGCACCCAGGCCTCACTACTCAAGCGGTGCATGACGTCGATGTAGGAGAGCACCCCCCCTTCAAGTCGATCCCTTATCGGGTGCCACCCATTAAACTCCCAGCGCTCAGGGATGAGCTGGAGTATATGCTGGCGAGAGGCTTGATTGAGAAGGGGGCAGTAAGGTGGACTTCTCCTGTCACTCTGCAGCCCAAACCTGATGGAAAAGTTCGGTTCTGCATTGACTTTAGGCGGTTGAATGGGTTGACCCCCACCAATGCATATCCTCTTCCCCGGGTGGATGACAGTGTGGATAAGATCGGGAAAGCTAGGTACTTGACCAAAGGTAGACCTCGTCAAAGGCTACTGGCAAGTACCACTGTCTGAGCGGGCTAAAGAGGTGTGCGGGTTTGTGGTGGATGGCAGTACTTACCGTTGCAACGTGATGCCATATGGTCTGAAAAATGCACCGGCCACTTTCCAGAGCTTAATGAACGACATCGTAGCAGACATCCCAAACTGTACTGTCTACCTTGATGACGTGATCATTTATGACAACGATTTCCAAAGTCACTGTGAGCACATAGAAGCCTTATTTAGTCAACTTAGTAAAGCAGGCTTGGTGGTTACTCTGGGCAAGTGTGACTTTGTGCAAGCCACGGTGCAGTATCTGGGGTTTGTGGTTGGGTTAGGGCAGGTGAGCCCGCCCCAACAGAAGATACAGGCTATCGACTTGTTCCCCAGGCCGACCACCAAGCGGCAGATCATGAGATTTTTGGGCATGATTGGGTATTACCGCCGCTTTATAAGAGGTTATTCTACTGTGTTAGCTCCTTTGACAGATCTACTAGCTAAAGATAAAAAGTTCCGCTGGGCACCTGAGTGTGAGCAGGCGTTTCGAGTAGTTAAACACCTTTTATGCACTCACCCTATCCTCAGGGCCCCGGACTTTGAACGACCATTTCAGTTGGCGACTGATGCCAGCGGAGTAGGGGCTGGTGCCGTACTTTTGCAGACAGACGAGGAAGGTCTTGAGCATCCAGTCAGTTTCTTTTCAAAGAAATTTAATTCAGCACAGAAAAACTATTCGGTTGTTGAAAAGGAACTGCTGGCAATCGTGTTAGCGCTCAGACACTTTGAGGTCTATGTTCCTGCCTATGGGCCAGTCGTGGTAGTGTATACCGACCACCACCCGCTTAAATTCCTCAATCAATTCCACAACCGGAATATGAGGCTGACCAGATGGTCGCTCATGTTGCAAGAGTACAACTTAGACATTCGCCATATTGCCGGTTGTGAGAATGTGATTGCGGACTGTTTGTCGCGGGTGGAGGATCAGGGGTAGGCTACCACAGTATGTTGGTATAGCCTCCTGTCTTGGCTCGCGGTGTATTTTTGCGCTAGTGCTTGTTGGCTCGCGTGTGTAGCATCAGCGTAGGGTCGCAGGGCAGGAGTTGTTGGCTTTGATTAGACGAAAATTAGGCTACATCTATAGTAGCCGCCAAAAACAACATTAAAATAAAATATGAAAAATTAAATAAAAACTCTTTCTTTTTAAAAATTAATTTTAAGATAATATTGTAGCTGAGTACTGAGTGCAGATGATTTTCTCTCAGTAGGCTGTGCTTCTTAAAGCTCGCTCTGGGAGCACAATGTTATGAATTAATGTATTATGTTTGGGAAGGGTGATCAGATTTTGTTATATATAACATATTGTTGTATTTTTTTTTTGGAGACTGAGCTTGCATTCCATGAGTGGCAGAGTGGTTAGGAGTGGCAGATTCTAACGACATTCTGCCTGTTCAGATATGGGCTCATGGTTGAGTGTCCCATATCTTGGGGGGGGTGTGACGCCTCCCGGCGCTAGCAGAATGGTTGCGTGGGGCATTGCAGCTCGCTAGCGCTCGCCAGGATGGGGGGATGGGCTACAGTTGTCCTAGAATGATCTGCTTTTTTTTTATTAGTGTCGTGTTGCCACAGACAGTCTAGAAATGGTCTTTGTTTTGGTCTGTGACCGCGCCTTATATTTTATATTCGCTATAATATAAATGTTGCTTGTGTGGGAGGCGAGCGAGAGCGGGTGAGGGAGTACACCTGGCAGCGGCGGGTGAGCTATGACGTGGCTCGCTTGAGCGCTGACGGCGTTGGCGGCCGGGTGGTCAACTAGTCCCTGCTCATCGCGGCCTCGTGTTTTTTACCAGCTCAGAGCTGGCCTGACACGCGTATCGTCTACATCCTTTGCAATTCTGTCCCCCATACTCGCCACTTTGCATACTATTTCTCTCTCTCGACTTCTCCTTTCTCATTCTCTAATCTTTATTAAACTCAACATCCCTTCTGGTTTCAGTATAGACGTTCACCGTCGGCCAGTCGTATTGTACGCGAAGCTCTCAGATATTTCCATGTATTAGGCTTTAATGAGGTTTGGAGAGACGGACTTTTCCGTATGTGTCCTCTCTCGGGAAGGTTGTAATGCGGTATATGTCTCCCTGGCAAGGTGTTGAGTGATTCTGCTTTGTTATCTAAAGCTAGACTAGGGGTAAGGTTACTGTGTCGTTGTCTCCGATGTGTGCAGTGTTAGCTAAGCCCTGCACGACATCGACAGGTACTGTGGGAGCCTAAGTTGTCTTCGGGTGGGTTTACCTTGCGAGCACAGCGCTATGGTGTGAGAGGGCCATAGCCTATCCCTCACAACATAGTGCTGCCTTTTAGTGTTGACTTCTGAGGGATCGCCAGGATAGAACTAGGTACTAGTGACCTAGATTTATCAAGAGAGCATCCCCGTCATATAACGTAATCTTCATTATACCACCTTCGGACAACGTTAGGCTACGAGCCGCATGCTCGCCCATTGTTGCCCTGCCTTGATACCCCAGCTAGACTTTATTAACTAAGCAGACACTGGTTAGAGATAAGCTCCATTATTATATGTATGCCACATTATTATTCACTGCGCTTTTGAGCCGAGGTTGTTGATGAGTTGCACAACCCTAGTAGGCTGTTGCGTTGTGTCACGAAGCATTTCTTTAGTTGTCGAGCATTACTACCTTTGCGCAGTCTTTATTATTCGCCTGCCTATTATTACTATATGTCCTAGTATTTATTGTGACCTGTATTCTGCATTATAATTGTTCAAGATTCTTTACGAACATCTTCCCAGCATCAGACTTATTTCAGAAGTTTCCAGTTGATGTTGCAGGACTAGCATTGCACTTTCTTTAATACAGGAGTGCCAGTTTTTTTAGTATCTACCGTAACGCTAATTAATCATGTTAACTATCTTTTCTTTGTGTAACCTAATCGAGTAATCTTTTACTGTTTGAGAATAGGCTGTTTCATCGAGCGTCAGCCTAGTGTGTGTGCACCAGTTACCGAGTCATAGGATACCTCGTTGTCCAGGCACGACTCAGGGTGGTAATGGTGTTTTGTTTTCCAGTGTTTAAGGCAGGGGTTGGATCCAGTGTTACCGTTGTTGCATTTTGCCATTATCTAGTCCAATGTTGAAGAGCCCTGTGTCTTTGAGAACCTGGATCGTAACAACCTTGACAGGGTACGTCTGCTCCCCGATCCGTACAGATCCATCATGTATGAATGGCCGACACCAATCAGGGGAGGTCTTGTTGTGGTCAGGTGGTGATACCATCTGGGGCGGCAAAGTGCTTACAACCCTGCTTCGCGCTGGCCTACACTGCCCCCCAGACTCACCTGTACCTGGCTTGCCTTTCACAGGCACCTCCGCTAGAGTCGCCACCAATTGGACAGTCTTGGGTCCCTGGGTTGCCTTCCACTTAGTACACTGAGGTTTTATATGACCCACTTGCTTGCAAAAGTAATATCGCACTTCCATAGAAGCTCGCTGGTTGTCAGCCTTGTTATAATGTTGTGTTTTATTTGTGGTACCTTTGGGTGATGAAGGGCGAGCAGATACTGTGGCTGCTTGGTGCACAGGTCGGTCTCTTCTGTCGCCAAGAACGCTCACCTTTCCACTGCCACGCTGGGCTAGTGCAAAGTCATCAGCCCAAACTGCTGCTTCCCTTATTGATTTAAACCGCTTCTCTTTTATGCCCCTTTCCCACTGATGCGATTTCATACGATTTTCGTCGCCAAGGAAGTAGTTTTGTCAATTCGCAACGAATGTGTGCTACGTCAACGATTTTGACCGTTAAAAAACGTTGACAAGTTTACACTCGGCGACGATGTCGCCGATGGATACGACGTAATCGGCGACATTATGCGACTCATCGGCAAATTGAGCGATGGCTCGCCGATGACCACGGCATGAACTTGTCGGGAATAGTGTGATGACCCCGACAGTTTTGAGTCCAATTGGGTATTTGAATTTGGCGGTATTGTATAGCAAGTACGATTTCGGCTAGTTCTTTATGTACTGTAGTTTATTATTAAGTGTAGGTTAAATATTAACTGTAATGCACAAATATTTATATCAGCTCTAGATGTATCATGAAACCAAATCATAGGTTATAATTATTATGAGCCGGCAATCATTATGTAACTTCGCGAAGCGATAGAACGCCGGCGGTTAGTCTCTCAAAAACCACCATACAGCCAACATCTCCCCCCGGCTCTGACTCAACATATAGTTCACCATGTACTACCATTATTAATCCATATCAACAGTCCTACATCACCAGTCCTCTAAGCTAAGTTCATTGTATCGATATTGTATTATGTGAACATCCTATATGTCATGCAAATGAATTAGCCTTGTGTAGAGGACCGAATTCCACTCATCGAATTCATCATTGGTAATTATTATATAACTATTTGTTGGGATAATTTCATGTACCAGTGAGTTAGAAAATTAACCTATCTATCTAAATTCCCTACAAATATATGGTCCTTCGTGCTCTAGTACTTTGAATTTACCGTAATAGTGTTTTGTTTACTTCCACTTGGTGTTACAAATGGTTGCCGCGCCAGGAATTGGGCAGACTGCCCTTTCATACTTTTAGTAGCCTAACTTTTTCCCTCGAGAGTTTTTTCGGTGGCGCTCCGTCACTGTTATTTTGGGGGAGCTAGTTTCCCACTTTTTTCGGCGTGGTGCTGCTTCCCTTGTTTGGGGGTTTGCTAGGCTAGGTATGTGTGTGAGGGTGTCTCAGTTTGCTACCATTTCTCGCGTTTTTTTAGTTCGGCCTACTGAGTGTCTGTGGTTGTTTTGATGACACTGTTGGTAGTTACTTGGTGTCTTTGTGTTTAGCCTTTAGGCCTCATGAGACTCTTTTATTTTTCCGGAGGGGAGGGTTCTCATATGACTCATTCGGTCTCTGTTGATTCCTAAGCGATTGACAGCCAGTAGTCAGACCTCATGATTGTGGCATGGGCAGCTTGACTAGGCCTACTATATTCTACTAGTCAGTTCTTGTCATTTACCCTTCTTTCTCTAGCCCTAGTTTGTTTCTGCTCTTTGTATATCAAGGCTCAATTAATTCATCCTACTGCAGCTAGTAATGACCGTTTCCAAATTGGGAGTGGCAATGCTATTGCCACCTAATTTGAATTAATTTCTGTAACTAGTTTGCTTTATAGTTTAGAGAGTTAATAGCCTAGATTAAAAGCTTAACGATGACAGATTTAAAGAAACTTAAGATTTTAAAGGGAGGGATGAAGGGAAGTTTGAATAAATGTTTAAGAGATCTTGATGATTTTCTAGAAAGTGCCTCGGCTGATCAGATAAAGGGCAAGAATGCTACTGTAACTAAATCGCTAGCCACCTTTGATAGTTATGCTCAGCAGGTATATGGTTTGTTGTCAAGTCCTGAAGATGTGGAAGAAGAAATGTCAGCAGATCTGGAGTATATTGAAGATGTTAATACAGCATTAGCCAAATTAGCTTCAACTCAAGAATCACACCCTGTTAAGGATACCGGTACTCCAAAAGCAACTGGTTTTAACCTTCCAAATCTTACTTTGCCTACCTTTTCCGGGGATCCAACTACCTGGACTGGATTTTGGGATATATTTGAGTGTTCTGTTCATCGGAATAAGACCCTTACATCCATCCAAAGATTTACTTATCTCCGTGGACAGTTGAAAGGGGAGGCATTGTAGCTGATAGAGGGGTACAAGCTAGAAGCTACAAGATATGAGTCTGCAGTGGAACTCTTGAAAAGAACTTATGGGCGTGAGGAAGTAATAAAGACAGCATTAATCAACAAAATCTTCGCTCTAGATCCTCCATCGTATGATGTGACCGAGTTAAAGGAGTACTATGCCTCTTTTGAGAGCCTCCTCTGGTCAATGGAGACGATGGCCATCACAAAGGAGGAAATCTACAGTGTAAACATCTTGAGCAAGGTACCCTCTCCCCTTAAGGAAATTATTAGACGGCAATTAAGCGACACTCCACTGGACTTAGAAGCGTTGGTGCAGAAATTCCAGACCGAAGTCTTCAATATGGAGAGTACTGGACACTACCGACAAGTGGAGATGTCGCCATCCACTGCGGCTTTCCCGGTACAGACATCTCCTAAACAGAAGAGGACGATCACATCAGGGTGCAAGTTGTGTAGTGTACCCGGTCATCCATGGTACCAATGTCCTAAATATCCTAAGGCTACACAGAAAATTGGCAAGGTTAAATCACTTAATTTATGTTCCAGTTGTCTGGCAAGAGACCACTTCAACAGTACTTGCACCAATTCCTTCATCAAACCCTGTAAGTATTGCAAGGGGAAACATTGGTTTTCCCTTTGTACCCAGTCTGATCGGCACGACGGCATAGAAAAAGAGAGAACCACCAAAGAGTAACATGATAAAAATAAAAGCGAGAGTAATAAAGTTTCTGCTATGTCCATTGCTTCTAGAGAGTGTCAAATGCTTCCTAGTATAATGCTGCCAGTGGTGGGGAGTAATGATAAACATATAATGACGTGAACCTTACTCAACCAGTGCTCACTGAGGTCATTGGTTCTGCGGTCATCATTGCCACAGCTCAAGTGTACCAGCAAGGGTCAATAGAATTTGCGTCTCCATGGTTTCGCTGGTGAAGTAGATTCCAGTGACTACGATATAGTGGACATTTCATATGTCTATAGAAGGAAGGTATGTCCCATCAAGGCTGTTGTGGTCGACAAACTTCCCAGTTTCTATGTGGCATCAGAGATTCAACCACAATTGAAATATCTCAGAAGCAAGGGTTTTAAACTGGCTGATGATCAACTCTCTATTAACAATGGAATTATGCTACTGGTCGGAGCTGATTATTACTACGACCTGGTTCATATCGGCGGATAGATAAGCTGATATTGCTCCCCACGATACAAGGGTATGCCATTTTCGGATCCTATGCCACTTCATCTCAAGACGCAAAGGTGGAGGTAGTTACGGTCCTTAAAGTAGCAGTAAGCCCCATAGACAAATACGTTAGGTCTACTGTACGTGATAATCCATGCACTGATATAGATAAGCTATGGGACTTAGATAATATTGGAATTGACCCACATGAACTTGATCGGGAGTCTAAGCTAGCGTTGAGCTCTTACGAAGAAACTGTAACGTATGACTCTGGCAGGAGTCGGTATGTGGTAAGGCTCCCTTGGAATGACAATAAGCGTAAATTACCTACAAATTTCCATCTAGTACTTGGTAGATTACGTGGCCTTCAGAAGCAGTTTGTCAAGGATCCAAATTATTGCGAGACATGCGTCAGTACTAAACGAGCAGGTACAACGTGGATTTGTTGAAAGGGTAGATCCCGCTGAGTATGGGGATAACATTCATTACCTTGCTCACCATGGGATAAAAAAGGACAATTCCACCACTCCTGTTCGTATTGTATATGATTGCTCAGCAAAATCCAGTGATCGCTCTTATAGCCTGAATGATTGTCTGTACACGGGTCCATCCCTGGTCTCTGATCTCGCGAAAATTATGTTACGCTTCAGATGTCATCAGTTTGCATGGGTCGCCGATATTGAGAAGGCCTTCCTGATGCTTCAACTCCATCGTGAAGACAGGGACTCAACAAGATTTTTATGGCCACGGGACCCAATGGATTTAGATTCAGAGTATCTGGTCTACAGATTCAGAGTCGTCTTATTCGGAGCGACCTGTTCCCAGTTCCTTCTCAACGCTACTATCTTGCGACATCTTGAGGAGGCTGGACTAGATCCTGACTTCAAGAAAGAGATCAAGCGGGGGATCTATGTGGACAATCTACAAGGCACTGGAGACGATGAAGATTTATTGCTCAACATATGCTGGGAGATCCGCGATATATTTGCCAAAGCTCATCTATACTTGACAGAATGGGCCACTAATAGTGATCTTTTGAAAGGTAAATTTGCTTCTGACGGTGTAGCTACTGAAAATAGTGAGGTGAAGTTTTTAGGCCACAAATGGGACACTACCACAGATTGTATTTCCTTCTGTCATACACAATGCGACAGTGAGATTATGACCAAGCGCAACTGCTTAAGCTTGTCTGCGAGGTTATTTGATCCCCTAGGCTATATGCTGCCTTTAACTATTCGTGCTCGTATGTTTTTACAGCAGCTGTGGCGGCTAAAACTAGATTGGGACACGCCACTCCCGACTGAGCTACAAGATACTTTGCGGTTAATTCAGTCGGACCTTTCCACGTTGCAATGTTCAACTTGATCGTCAGGTTATAAGTGGTCATCAGGTGTATCTACATGCCTTTGCTGATGCCAGTAATAGTGTGTACGGTACTACCATATACTTATGCAATGGTAGTGAAGCGAAACTGGCTATAGCAAAGGCCAAAGTAGCCCCTATTAAGAAAATTACTGTTCCTAAATTGGAAGTTACTGCATTGCTTCTGTCTGCTCGTCTAATAAAGTTTACACTGGATGCTTATACAGACATACTACAGAATAATAACGTCTAGTCTGGAGCGATAGTCAAATAGCACTTTCTTGGGTACACAGCCAGAAGGTGTTACCTGTTTATGTCTCAAATTGCACTATTGAGATACAAAACTTAGTTCCTGCAGCTAGATTTCGCTATGTGAGCACCAACGATAACCCCGGTGACATAATTTCCCGGAGGATTTCGGCGCAACAGTTTATGTCATCCTCTATTTGGTGGCAAGGACCTACATGGCTTACGTCTCCACCAGAATGGCCTCGGGATTTCAGGGAAAGCATATCTGATCCATCAAGTCGGCCCCAAGATGATGTGTTAACCCGGCAAGTACGGTTCTCATCATAAGAGTTTTACCGGTGCGCTGCGGATCTCTTCATATAATCCAAGGCCTAAAAAAAAACATTTTACCCACTGAGCCCCAGCGACGCAGGGTTGGCATCCACAATGTATGTAACGCTAAACCCCAGCGACGCATGGTTTGCATCCTGGCCGGTCCGATCCCAATTACTCCGGTCCTATGGCACCTAGAAGGCTCAGATATGTATGGGAACTGTGTAAGTATCCCACGCACCCATGCCGATGGTTGAAAACTCTCAAAGTCCAACCGCGTGCGCGTGAGTGCGCAAAAACATGTTTTTTGGGGGAAATTGCCTTCAATTTTTTACTCTTGTAAAATCCGTTTTCGGGGGCTCTGTAGGACCATTTTTTGAGCTTTTTGATCGGTTTTTCGTGGTTTTTCCTTCATTCCTAACCCATTCGCTATTGTTTCAGGAATAAAAAAAATAATCAGAATCAGCCGGTCCTGGGTGGTACATTTATAAATATTTAGCTGGTACTCAGCGGGTTAAATCAGCCCAGTATAATTTTTTGTTTTTTTTTGTTTTTTTTAATTGCTTGTTGGCCATGCCAAATATCACTCTTCCACATCCCCTCCTTCCACCCTTCCCCCCCCCTTCAATTATCACCTATTCTCCCTCTTATTCCCTTATTCTTAGGTATATTTTCGTGCTAACATTAGCGAGTTGCTAGCAGGGCGTGGTCATCTGTGTTGCCAAGCGTGGGAAAGAGCGAGAGAGAAACTACCACGCAACAGTGTCTCTCCAGCCATCGTGACGGCTGGCTGGCTGGCAGGCTGCATCAGCCATAAGTTATGTAACTCCCGGCCTCTATCGCCGATTTTGACCTTTCAAACGCTGTTTCCACTTGTTTTATTGTTGTAACAGGTTAATGCCTTTATAATCAATGTAAAATAGACGCATATGGATAAGTATTAATGATATTTATGGTACGATGACGATTTGAGTTTAGGAAACAGGCTAAATACCTCCACACAGGGAGGGGTGGCCAATACCCCACCTACGCAGCGGAGAGGTTAAGTAGTTCGACTATGAGTACTACACATCAGGATAACAAGTTGGTAGAGTGGGAACGTTACGGCAGCTACGATCAAGTAATACGGGTATTTGCATGGATATACCGTTTCATTAACAATATGAGAAGTCGGGTTAATGGGTCTTTCCTTAGTGAAGATTCGAAGCATATTAGACTCCGTGAATTGAGATCAGCAGAAGCGAAAATAATATGTTTAGTACAAAGGGAATCTTATCCTACTGAACATGAAATACTGAACAAGGAGTCAAAGGCCAAACCCTCAAACTTAATGTTGCAGCTAAGATTATATATGGAAGGAAGCATAATTAAGTGTAGCGAAAGGATCCAGAAGGCGGATATTATTGATTCTGCGAAATATCCTGTTCTCCTTTGCTCCTCTCATTTGATAACCAAACTGTTGATTCGCAAATGCCATGGGATCTGCCTACATTTTGGCGTAAATCATGTTCTGGCTTATATGCGACAACCTTGGTGGATCCCTAAGATGCGATAAGCGATTAAGGGGATCCACAATAGCTGTACTATCTGTAAAAGATTACAGGGTAAGCCTTACTCCCCAGTTGATCTACCTCCTTTACCTGAGTTCAGGGTACAAAGGACTGAACCATTTCAGGTAACCGGGGTAGACTATACGGGAGCGATTCAAATTAGGGAATGACCCGGTAATATCGCTAAGGTAAATGCCGTACTCTTCGCATGTACGGTAACCAGAGCGATTCACATTGAATTGATTGACGACTTATCCAGTGAGGGGTTTTTACCTACTCTAAGGCGCTTTGCAGGTCGCAACGGTTTCCCTCAAATGATTCCTTGCGATAATGCGGCTTGTTTTGTCGGGGCATCCAAATTTCTCAAGGATATAATGAATGATTGCAGGTTGTGTCTACCCTCACTGGAAAGAGTTGTCAATGGAAATTTATACCAGCATGTGTACCATGGTTCAGGGCGATTTGGGAGAGGACAATAGGAATTGTCAAGTCTGCCATGAAGAAGGTATTAAGGAGGGCCCTGGTCAACAAAAGGGAGTTGCAAACAGTCTTGACAGAGATTGAGATGTCAGTCAACAACAGGCCCTTGACCTATACCTCGGCAGATCTTGATGATCCTTTACCCATTACGCCTTCCATGCTAACCCGTGGACGAAATCTTAATCCCTTTCCTAGGTCGTCAGTAACCCACGAGGATATACAAGACCCTACGTTCGGGAATGCTGACGCCACACGTTGTCGCTTCCAGCATATGATCAAAGTGTCAGACGACTTATGGAAAAGGTGGACACAAGAATATTTGCTGTCTCTTCGCGAACGTCACTCGAATGTAATCAAGGGGACGAATCAACGGTGGCCTCATATCGAGGATATCGTATTGATTCATGATGAGCGTCCCAGGTTATATTGGAAGCTTGGTAGGATTGGCAATTTGTTCCAGGGCATTGATGGTCATATTAGGGTTGCTAGATTACAGACTTCGACTGGGATTAATACTCACCCAGTCGTAAGGTTATACCCCTTGGAGCAGGATGAAGAACTGCCTGATGATACCGGTAACTCTACTGATATACCTCCACAGGGGAATGCTGGTGACAGTGCTCCTCAGGGTGGAGCAGTTGATAATGAGAAGGATGATCCTTCTCTGGCTTCCAGTGGCGCTCGCCCCAAAAGGAGGGCGGCTATGAGTTCCGTTGATCTTTGGAGATCTAAGATTAACCAATGTGATCTTTGAATCTATGATATCCTTTTTTGTATATAGCTACTGTATATTGTTTTTAGTGGCGGGTAGTATGTCGGGAATAGTGTGATGATCCCGACAGTTATGAGTCCAATTGGGTATTTGAATTTGGCGGTATTGTATAGCAAGTACGATTTTGGCTAGTTTTTTATGTACTGTAGTTTATTATTAAGTGTAGGTTAAATATTAACTGTAATGCATCAATATTTACATCAGCTCTAGATGTATCATGGAACCAAATCATAGGTTATAATTATTATGAGCCGGCAGTCATTATGTAACTTCGCGAAGCGATAGAACGCCGGCGGTTAGTCTCTCAAAAACCACCATACAGCCAACATCTCCCCCCGGCTCTGACTTAACATATAGTTCACCATGTGCTACCATTATTAATCCATATCAAAAGTCCTACATCACCAGTCCTCTAAGCTAAGTTCATAGTATCGATATTGTATTATGTGAACATCCTACATGTCATGCAAATGACTTGGCCTTGTGTAGAGGACCGAATTCCACTCATCGAATTCATTATTGGTAATTATTATATAACTATTTGTTGGGATAATTTCATGTACCAGTGAGTTAGAAAATTAACCTATCTATCTAAATTCCCTACAGAACTGTCACATTTGAATAAAATATTGCGAAATAATACGAAGGATGAATGAATCCTCGCCGTATGTTCTGCGACGTCTTCGGCGAATTAAACGATGGCTCGGTGGATACCTAGGCGAGATTATCCGACAACTTTTTGCATATATTTCATGGCACAAACATAAGAACATAAGAAAACGGGAGTCTGCAGAAAGCCAATCGGCCCACACAAGGCAGATCCCTGTCATACCCAACCCCAATTACAAGGCCTTATTATAGACCCAACTCACTAATGCCTTGAGGACTGACCTCACCAAAACGGTCAGAGATCAACACAAGATTACGGGGGTCTGCAGAGCGGCGATTGGCCCACACCAAGCAGATTCCCCCTCATACCCAACCCATCTTCCATAAAATGTACAAATTTATCTTGAAGGGGGGTCTAGAGTTTTTTGTTTTAAGGTTGCTGGAGGTCTATTGAGGAAACTAAGAAATAAAAGAATGAATGACCAAACAAACTGTCCGTTTCCCCTGGAGGGATGGGCGTAATATTTGCTCATTTATATATTTGTTTATGATTTATTTAGTTTCATCCCTAGACCTCCATCAAGCATATAAAGCACCCCCCCAACACCCTCCTTCAAGATCAATTTGTACATTTTTCGATAGAAAAATATCCTGGCCGAAGGCCGGTTCCTGAAAAAGTACAGGCTCGCTATCGCTAGCCAGGAAAAACTCGACGCCTAAATGACATGAAAAGTCTTAATATTGACAACGAAATGGGGTGAAATGTCTTAAAATCGCCAAGCTAATGGGTCAAACGTCATAAAATACAAAAACTAATGGGGTTAACAATGAGGAAGAAAGGTGAACAGAAAAACGACCCATCTCCCCTTAATTCGGAGATTGGCAATGTCCTTGCCGTATGTTTACGAATTACGGCTTAATTGAGCCCACCTTGCTTTTTTTGTTTTCTCTTTCTCTCCCTCTCTCTTTGCCTTGTATCCGTTCGGCCTCATTCAGCCTACTGTTTTAAGACGTTTGCCCCCATCCAGGTTTCAATATTTTCATGGTGAGCGGTAGCGAGCCAACATATATATATTTTTGTTTTGAGAGCAAGCTAAATTTGTACTTTTTTCGATAAAAAAAATTCTCCGGCGAAGCCGGATTTCTCCATACAATGCTGGCTCGCTATCGCTCGGCAGGAATATATCGATACTTACGTCTTAAAACAGTTGGCTGAATGGGGCCGAATGGATACAAGCCAGAGAAAGCGAGAAAAGGAGAGGAAGAGAAAAAAAAACAGGTGAACCCCCTTACGAGAGGTGCATAGAAAAAAGGGTTGACAGGTTCACTATAGGCCTAATCCTTTTTTTTTACCCACCTCGCCGAAGGTGCTCTTTGGCCTTGCGAGGGTTCGGACCCCTCACAAGTCCTCGTCCCAAATTTTGAACAATCCGAACATTTGCGATGACCCGCAAGGGCCCTTGTGAGGCCTTGCGAGTCAAATGATTATCATGCGAGGGTTCAAGATTTTGTTGCGACATGTCACGAATGTGCCCCTTTCTTTGTGTCGGCGATGAAAATTGTATGAAATCGCATCAGTGGGAAAGGGGCATTAATTTAGCCCCAATGTCCTTTTCAACTATGCTGGTAAAATGCTCCATCAGCCAATCCTCACACGCCGCCTCAAAATTATCAGCTGACTCCGCATGCAACCACTTAGCTAGAGTATCGCGCAGGTACCTGGCACATTCCACATGCGAGTCCACCTGCCGCTTCCGAGCCCCCCTGAAGGCCAACCTGTAAGCCTCAGGATGAAGCTCGTAGGATTTTAACACAGCCTCTTTAAGTACATTATACTGTAACTCCTGCACTTCTAGGCGATCATATGCATCAAGAGCCTTGCCTTTCAAAACATTAGACACCAACACTGCCCAGCGTTGCCTCGGTCACTGATACTCGTGGGCCTTCTTCTCAAAACGCAAGAACCATTCTGTGACCTTGAGTTCATCGAAGGCCGGCACAAGTTTCAGCCGTCGAGACAACAGCACCTCGTCTGCCTTCTCCTTAGATGCATGCCCAGCATTATTCCCCTGTCATCTATGCCCACTAGTTTCCAGCTTCGTCTTCTCCAAATCTGCCTGTATTCTCTTCTCCTCCATCTCTATATTCCTCAACTCAATCCTCTCTTCCATCTCTAATTTCTTTAGCTGGAGGTCAACCTCTGGACTCCTTCTCGACCCTATTGGGGCTATTGGATGAAACTGGGCATAAGGGGGAACATTGTGCTGGGCACCCACCGTATGAGTGGCAGTGAAATGCTGGGGTGTGGCCCACGACACATGGGGGGGAAGAAGGAGGATACTGGGGATTGCTAGCATAACTCGAAACAAATGTACTGGCCATAGGGGCATAAACATAGCCTTGTGAAAATGAAGGGGCCATACTGATAGGGTTAAATGCTGACGGTGGAGGCATGGTGGCAGATGCTGTGGTAAGAGTAGGAGACTGCCTAAATACAGTATCACCTAGCTCTGGAGTTGTTGGTCCACTCCAGTCCCCAGTAGAATGATAGCTAGCCTAACTGATAGGACGCTGTGGCACATGCTGGATGGTGCCATCATCCACTACACGTGTACTAGCTTCATGAAGACCATTAAGCTGTGTAACTAACTTACACACCTCTTGAACTAACTCTCCCTTAGCCAGACCACTGCACCTCCAACCATACATCTCCAACACACGTCTTAATTCATTACTACTCCTGCTAGCAACATCTTCCTGACTAGGTTGGGTTCAAATAAACTGCCAAACATTCTCCTTCCCCACAATATGAACAGGGATGTAATCAACATGTGACATCTTAGCAATAGTTGTTGACACAGGTTAATAATGAGAATACTAAGTCCATAGACTTTCAACTGCAAGACAAATTACTAAACAATCTAAATATAATTAACTTCACACCACCAAGAACTCTATACTATCACACAATCCTGGCCTGAGGTCACCACTGTTACGAGCGGAGGTTCGGGGAAAGTTGATGCTCTAATAGCCTAGCCCACAGCACTGTCCAAAGAGAAACACCGTGGCAAAAAGACAAACAATGCTGTAGTCATGCACCCAACACTGCCCTCCATACTACCCTAACCCCTGCAACAGACACGCTCTTAATATCTGACTCAAACACCAAGACACGCAGGTTCTCTAAGAAAAAGGTTTATCTTCCTCTTTGCTCTATTAAAGCAGTAATACAAGGAGACACAAACAAATCTACTGTCCCCGAGTCTGGTTGATAGTGCTGTTAGTATGTCAGAGTACTTCACCGGTTATTTTAAACTGCACAAACAATGGTAACTAAAATGCTGCTAGACTAACAGAACAATTCATATCATTATATGGAGCAAAAACAATGGGAAAAGTCTAATGCACTAGCCTAACACATGTAACACAATGGTTGGTATTTCAGTAGGTTGGGGCAAACTACCAAGAGCCAACCAGCAAACCACTGTAAATACCAACTTCAATATAAAGAGTAAATACAATTACAATAATAAATAACAATGCAGTAGAATAAAGGAAAGGAAATGGAGAAGTGGTGCGAAGAAAGAATACCAGAGTGCGAATAAGTGCAAGTGCTCACATAAAATACAGAAAATTCCTATATGCAATATAATAAGGTTAGAACAATAATTGTATGAATCCAAGCTTTCTATACTACTATACAATGTGAAACAAGATGACAAATGCGGTTATTAAGAGAAATCACTAGCAAGCCTACCACATACGGGACAATTCAGTGGTCGCTACGCGAGCTCAGCTGGAGTGTCGCTAGCATGGCCGAGGGAGTACAGCCAGGGGCCTGCGTGGGAAGGAAGGGATCCAAGCGCCGCTAGGCTACATAATTATATCAGACGCTTGTGCTCTCATTAACAACACAAATGTAATCAAATAAATATAAAACATCATTGTGCATACTTATGATAACTGAAATAATCCCACAAGGGCTAAACAAACTAAAGTAATTACACTCGAGGCAACAAACGCAATATGTTACCGGCAATGGTGCGATTATAACATCACCATCTCGACACGAGGCCCCATGAGGGAGAAAGAAAGAACGAAAAGAACAGAAGGCAAGCCTCCCCAAACTAGGCTAGTTGCTAATTCACACGAAACACTTCCAACTGAAGTAGCTGCTTCATATGGAAGTGACAATATAAATACTGTATATACATATATATATATATATATATATATATATATATATATATAAATAAATATATATATATATATATATATATATATATATATAGATATATATACTGTATATATAATGTATATATAATATATATAGGCCTATACATATTATATACTGTATATATATATATATATATATATATATATACGTAATATATTTTTATTTATTTATTTATTAATTTATTGATTGATTTATTGATTTGTTGATTATTTTTTATTGATGGATTGATTTATTGATTATATTTATTTATTTATTTTTTGTTTTATTTATTTATTTCTTGATTGATTTATTGATATATTTATTGATTGCTTGATTTCTTGCTTGATTTCTTGGTTTCTTGATTTATTTATTTATTTATTGATTGATTGATTGATTGATTCAAACACCACCATTCACCCACCTTCATTTATCACTTCATCATCAAAGTGGATATAGGCCTCCTGGGGAAACCACTATAATAAAATAACATGTCTAGTGCAGTACCTCATTGGGTGACGTGGACAACTGCTTGAATTTCTCTGGTTTGACACCTTGTATATATATATATATATATATATATATATACATACACACACACACATACACATATTTCTTTTACCATTCACTTTAGTTTATATTTCCTTTATTTTGTGTGTGCGTGTAGGGTGAAGGTGGAGTGTAACGAACATGGGGGTGAAACGAACAGTGTCCATAATTTCTGCCCTATCAATAATAAAATAGTTTCCCCAACACCTCAAAAGAAGAAAACGGAGCGCTTGAGGATGACGGGAAACTATTGTATTCATCGCGACGGACAGAGTTTTCAGGTCAGTTTTATTATTTTTTAGGTGATCCATGTAATATTTCGCGTTCTAATATAGTGCTTCTTGACTGTGAAAACGTGCTGATTTTAGTGGTGTGATGCTTAATAGTGAAATGTACTTAGCTGCAATGATATCTGGTGAGAAAGACTTCCATTCAGACATTTCATTCAGCATCATGCATGTGTAAACATTGATGACACGAAGGGGGTGTAGCGATGGGGTGCGTACCGAACTGTTCGGTACACCACAAATTTAAATGGCGTTTAAAGACCAAAAAAAAAAAAAAAATCCAAATAATACTAAAAGTACTTGGTTGTGTTGAGCTGGAGTTAGAAGAAGGGAAGAATGTCGGATGTAAGGTGTTTTATGTTGGTAAAATCATAAGTTGTGACAGTATGGAATATAATATTTCTTTCTTGAGAATGTGCTCTAAAATTGGCAATAAATACAATTTCAACATATATTTTATTTGAGATCACCAGTTTTTACAATCTCACTATGCATTTTAATAGTGAAAAGGGTGGTGTTTCGATCACTCCCATGCATTGTTCGGACCACCCCCTATGGTGGGTATGGTATGGTCCGAACAAGGGGTACCCTTTTCTAAAAATTCAATAAGTTGGCCTTAACTACTACTTACACGATTAGTAAAAATCACCATGATAGGCCTTGACCCATAGTTTATTGTGATATAACTATTTTTCCATAAAGTTTGTTACCAGATTTTTGGTGAATATTTTATCCACTAATAGTTCGTTACACCCCCACCTCACCCTACATATTATTTGTTCATGAAATATATATTTATATTTATATTATTTCACTACTAACAGGTGTTCTATGAACATTATACAACTATTGACAAGGACATTTGTACAAAGGTGTTGTATATTTGTGGCAAAAAAATACAACTGTATAAACATTCTCATTTATTTACACTGCAATAACAATGCATGGAAACAATTGCGCATTGCTCACAAACCAATTATGCTATAGTGTTTTGGTTTTCACCGTTCGAAAGACCATACATTTTCGATTCCAGTGATATAATTATACAGTTATAAACATATCCGAGCAAATAGCGCAACGCCGAGGTGGGGAATTGCTCGGAGCCCAGCTGGTGTCCGTGGAGCGGCGACGGGTAAAAAGTGAATATTCGCATTTTTGCCCCTTTATTTCAAATAATCTTAGCACAAAAGTATTTGTTGTAGGAAGTTTTAGTTTCTTTTATTCTCTTCAGCATTATATAGTCTATTCATACAGACTAAACACCATAGACCTCGTAACAAAGAAATAAATCTAACATTTTATAAACCATATCATGCAAAATAATACTATTTTTGTTTTCGGTCACTGATTGAGATCTATTGAAGACAGACAATTTATGTTTTCAGATTTGGAAAGAGCAGACAAAATACTCATATTTGAGCTTATAAAAGGAAATGGTCATCACTCAAAATTTTGAGATAGGACGGTGTGAACACAATTATTCAGATAATAAGTTTATTTCAGACTCGTTTACACTTTCATATTTCGATTTATTTACATTTTTTTTGTTTTGTATTATGTATTACAGTCATTCCTCCTTCCATTCATATACGATTCATCACAATAAACAGCATTCTGGTGGATGGGAATACAGAAATATGTTAGGCTTCGAGAACGCTCCTAGGCCAAATTCGCCACCCAGAAACCCTGCTGCCTGTCCATGGTAACTTACTGTAACTTTATATGTCTGAGAGAGTTAATTCAAGTGTTCAAAATCATCAAAGGCATTGAAAATATGAACTGTAATCAATATTTCACTATCAACCAACCAAATTACATGCGGGAGAACAGTTGCGAAATAATTGGCAAATCTTTGAACTTCTTCAATGGAGTTGTCAACTTGTGGAATGAAATTCCTCGAGATGTCATAGACTGCAACTCCGTTGATTCTTTTAAACTTCACCTAGACAAACACCTTACTTAAATCCGTGACTGAATGCATTTGTAAATGAATACATTTTTTTGTTTACTAACAACTATCCCCTACTAACATCTAATCCTGCCACAGACATTTGTTCCAGGGCAGTCTTTCCTTTCCATTTTTCTCTTACCCACTCTAAACTACTGTTTGGACACTTGACCATCAGTGTTTTGGAGAGCAAGCAGCCTATTGTTGCTTGATTTCCTTTGTATTCCTTTGTACTTATGCCTAATATCATAGTCTCTTCTAAAGATGTACTTTCTACCTTCTCTGGGCTTAATACTAAGAAGGCGTACGGTCCGGATGGTGTTCCTCCTGTTGTACTCCAAAATTATGCTTCTGTGCTGACACCCTGCCTAGGCAAACTCTTTTGTCTTTGTCTCTCCTCCAACGTCTTCCCTTCTTGCTGGAAGTTTGATCTCATTTCAACCTGTCCCAAAAAAGAGTGACCGCTCTCAACCCTCCAACTACCGTTCAATTGCTCTAATCTCTTGTATACTTTATGTTTTTAAAAATATTCTTACTTCCAAATTTCTTAAACCTTGTCTAGCGTGGGGTTTTGGGCTTATTTGGGCATATTCAGGCCCTCCTGAATGATAAATCAAGTATCTGCATGAAAAAAAAATGTATTCAGCAAAAATCTAGGCGCTAAAAGCTTCAAAATGAGATCAGAACGAGCTACGTAGCACTCGTGGTTCTCATACAGTGGTACCAGTAACATGGGAGTTTAGCGTATAGCGGCATATTTTCCCCAGCTATGCTCACTACTGGCTACACTGCCAGCCTCTCGAGAACACAGGGAACATGAGTTAATGGGCGGCGGTAAGCCCTGGGAGTCGGCTGTCTGGCCCGCTGCGCTCCCGGCCATTTGCACTCGATTTTAACCCTTTAACCCTTGTCTAGCGGGGGGTTTTGGGCTTATTTGGGCATATGCAGGCCCTCCTGCATGATAAATCAAGTATCTGCATGAAAATAAAAATTATTTAGCAAAAAACTAGGCGCTAAAAGCTTCAAAATGAGACCAGAACGAGCTACGTAGCACTCGTGGTTCTCATACAGTGATACCAGTAACATGGGAGTTTAGCGTATAGCGGCATATTTTTCCCAGCTATGCTCACTACTGGCTACACTGCCGGCCTCTCGAGAACACAGGAAACATGAGTTAATGGGCGGCGGTAATCCCTGGGAGTCGGCTGTCTGGCCCGCTGCGCTCCCGGTCATTTGCACTTGATTTTAACGCTTTAAAAGCCTAATAATGCTCCTAACTTGCTGCAAATTGGAACCGGACTTAAGTCCGACCCCGATCTTTAAGGGTTAAAAGCCTTTATAATGCTCCTAACTTGCTGCAAATTGGAGGCGGACTTAAGTCCGCCCCCGATCTTTAAGGGTTAACCATTTATTTTCTCATAATCTACTCTCAGATCGTCTGTATGGCTTCCTTGAAGGATTTTCGGTAGTTGTAATAGGCAAAGGTGGAGTTATGGAAGTAGAACATAAGCTTCCTATACTGTCAAAACATTGTGGGTTTGAATAGGGTAAGACATATATAATTTAATTGTAAACAGGTACAGTATATTGATTATAATAAATCCATCTACTATAATGACAGAAAGGTAAATCACTGTCAATATACCCAATTATTGTATATACCTTTTATGTACCGGTACTTCTTCTTTTACAGTATAGATGGCACCATATTGTTCATGTGTCTTCAGCTGAACGGCGATGTATATATATTTGAATGCTTAATAAAAATGTCTCGCTTGCTCCAAAATACCGGATTCATCAAGGCATTTACGACCATCATACTTGGTAATGAAGGTAATAGAGAACAGTTGGTTGAATCCTAAAAGAAAAACCCATTAACTATATTGCCCTTTTATTTGTTGTGTATTGCGCTTACATGTTCCAAATTATAATATAATATTTCTAAATACAAATAATAACCACCTGTGCGTTATAATATTAATTGACTCCCGTTTCTATCTACCTATTGCCTGACGCCGTGATCCACGAACGAACCGCCCCCATGCACCTCTGTCCCCAGTCAGTCGACGCCCCTCCCCCCAACCAGCACCGCCTTCGTTCATGTACTTCCTCACTCCATTCTTCCACCTCTCATTCGGTCTACCTCTCCCTCTCTGTCCCTCCACCTCGCTCTCGTACACCCTCTTAGTCATTCTCTCGCTTTCCATACGTTCCATATGGCCGAACCATCTCAAGTTGTTCCTTTTCACACTTTCCAGCACATCTACCTCCACACCACACCTCCTTCTTACTTCCTCATTAGTCTGCCTATCCCTCCATGTAACTCCGCACGCACTCCTTAACCCGGCAACGTCGAGGGGGGGGGGGGGGGTATTGAACTAGCTGCCCATGGGCGAGCATATTGGCTCCATTCAGGCCTATAATCGTCATTTTACGATAAATATCGTTATTACTTATTCATATGATCCTATTTTACCTTCACTATGAAGATAGTAACCTGCAACAACAATAAAACAAGTGAAAATATAATTTTTCTGGTCAAAATCGCGAATATAGATGGACCAGCCCATTCATGAATTATGGAGAAAATTGAGGCAACCCCTCCCTCCACGAGGTCTCAAGCCACACTGAGCCTATTCATTCACACACTCGGTTGTATAACACACTCGCTAGGCACGTAAGCACATCCTCCACACATTTTGCTAATGTTAGCACAAAAATATACTAACGAATTAGGGAATAACAGGGAAAATAGGTGACAATTGAAGGGGGAGGGGAAAAGGGGGAAGGAGGGGTTGTGGAGGAGTGATATGAGGTATAGGAAAAAAAAAAAAAAAAAAATGTTTAGTGCTAATGGGGCCATTTAACCCTTAATTAGCGGCGAGCAACATAAGTCGAGTTAAATAAAGCTGGACTATGTGGCGGCGCTCGACATAACTCGAGTGGCAATTTCAGCACGTAATGTGGCTGAGAGAGAGACAAGTGGTGGCAGGAGACTAGCGAGCGTATGACTGCTCCAGACCACCGCGGCGAACCTACTGACACAAATCTCAGCTCCCTCCTCCCTCTCTCACTCGCTACATACTCAATTATGTACTGAAAGTACCGAATTACCTGCTTTTTGCACTCGCGTTGCACGGTTATTGCAAGAAAACTATCCATCATACAAGGATCGTTATGGTGTCATTCGAAAGCTCTGTTTATGCCCTTTCAGGAATAGGTACTTGTTTTACGTTCTGGGTCTTATTTAGGCATGAAAATGATCACGTAAACAGCCCTATTTTGGCTAAAAACACCCCGCTGTGCGGTACACATAAATAAACCGCATAGGCCGCTCGTAAGGTGTTAAATGTTTTTTTTAGGCCTCCATATTAAGAGCTTTGCCGCCCTCGCCCAGTAAAACTTCTTATGAGCTTTCTCGCCGTTTATGGGTTAAGTAATTAATTTCCACTGCTCTCACTCTTGGTCTGAGTCTCTCAACCAACGTCCATGCTTCGCTTCCGTAAGTCACTGTCGGGATTACCACACTGTCATGCAAGGACTTCTTCACTTCCATACTGACCACCCTATTTCTTGTTACTGCTTTTAGCGTTCCTACAACCCTCTTCCCGTGTTGTACCCGTATACACGTTTAGACGTTTACAGGTGTTCAAAATCAGAGGGATATTGTGAAATGGTTGTGATGAAGTTGTGAGGTAAATACTTATCGTAGGTATACTGTACATAGTGGCGGTTTACATGAATACATATGTGCTAGGTAGCTCATTAATTACTTAAGACCTAGTTATTTAGTATAATAAGGGAGAAATGGGATGTGTAAGGACTCGTCCATGAACTACATTCCTAAACAAACATTGTTATAGCTCGCTTAATAGTTGTTCTTGGTCGAGGTTTATTGGATCTCCCGACCCGCCACAAGGTGTCCTCTCGTTTATATCTATTTCTATCGGTAGACTCCAGGCCGTTGATGTTTTATTTGCATAACTACTTCTTCCGTGGCTTCCATATTCGTGAGCTGAGGACATGTAGCTCCGTGCTGGGCATAGGGCTGTGAGTGGGCGTCACCCGAGCAGGTGGCTGATGAGCTGGGGTGACCTCCCATACCTGTGACTCGTCGTAGAAAACGGTGAAACAGGGGTCGCTTGGGTATTTGTCCATGGATCATAAACAAGGTTATATCTCGCTTAACCCATTCTGTACCGCGACGTCCTTTTAACTTTATTCTGGCTACTATTAGGCATTTTTATTCAGTTTAATTAGGGCCTCCAGCAATTAAAAAGCTTCGAACTATCTCACTTAACCCTTTTTACTACCACAAATCCTTCTTAATTGATCAAAATCGTCTAAATACAGTTAGAATGAAATTAAAACAAAATAGCGGTACAGAAGGGGTTAATAGTTGTTCTTGGTAGAGGTTTATTATCTCTCTTGGTCCATCATCATGTGCTCTCCTGTCTACGTCCATTGGTATCGGTAGACTTCGGGCCGTTGATGTTTTATCTGCATGAACATCTCTTCACTATAAGCAAGATCCGGGTACTGAGGAAATGCTGTGCTGTGGTTGGTTGTTGGGAGGGGGGCAGAGCAGGCTGTTGATTTGAGGGGAGCATTTCCCATTCTTGAGGCTGGTGGTTGTTGTCGTAGAACATGGGGAAGCAGGGGTTGCTCTGGTATTTGTCCAGGGATTAGAGCATGGGAAAATTTGGGTGTCTCTGCTATTTTTCTTGTCTTCTCCTGTTGTTTTCTTGTCTTTATTATAGGGTCTTGGAGTTGCAGACTGGCTATTTTGCAACTGTTTCTTGGATGGCTCGTCTTCAGACCCATCATTTCAGTAAACATACATTCTCGTTGATCTGAGTAGTGATCTCATGCGAGTGATGGGAGGAGGTACCGTGTGTTCGGGCGGCCGACATTGGAGGCGGTTGACCACCTGGCAAGGCGCTGGCTGCTTCCTGTCGGTGGTTGGCTGGTGGTAGGAGAAGTCATAGGTGATTGGGTGGTGGTGGTGGTGGCGCTGTATAGTGGCACGGAGGTATGCGCAGGAGTGGAGGGCGTAGGAGGGTGGTGGCGGTGATGGTATGTGGGAGCTGCAGAGGTGTGGCGTTTAGTTGTACAGCTGTTCCTGTACAGAGTTCGAGAATTCTTCACTGACGAGCAGTTGGCCGTAATATATAAAAGTCATGTGCGTTCTCAGATGGATTACTGTTCACCTCTGTGGGGTGGAAGTGGAGTGGTTCCATTGAGGCAGTTGGACAAAATTCAAAATAAAGCTATTAGATTAATCAATAACCCTGCAATCACACAGGACCTTCCTACATTATCCATACGAAGAAACGTTGCATCCCTTGCATTATTCTACAGATATTTTCACAGCAATTGTTCCGAGGAACTTGCTTCAATTGTGCCGCCTCTCCACATCTTTCCCCGTGGAACTAGGGCAGCTGAGAGCGCCCATGAATTTACACTTTCTCCTCCACAATGCAGAACTTCTGCATATCAGAATTCATTTATCCCCAGAGCTACTACTCTTTGGAATTCACTTCCCTCGAATTGCTTTCCACAAACTTACAATCTACAAATGTTTAAATCCAGTTGTTACAAACATTTTATGAATGGAGGATGCCTTTAGGCACATGGACCTTTTTGTTTTATCTGTGTTTTTCCTTCCTCCGTTCATTGTCTCTTAAAAAAAAAAAAAAAAAAAAAAAAGATGACGGCCATACCTGGAGGTTTTAGGTTTGGTTGTTAATGCTGGTGCTTAAGGCTTGAATATATAAGGCTTCGAGTATAGGGAGTCGTCTTTATCAAGTATGAAAGTGTGTTTAGTTAAGTCGGCGCAAGTTTGGGCATGGTGGTTGTGGGCTTGGGATGTTGTCTATGGCTTCAATAGGGCCCTTGTGGAGGGGTGTTTCGGTGGAGGAGGATCAGGTTTAGTGCAGAGAGGATATGTTTGTGGTGTAGCATGGGAGGGGGTGGAGGTGAGTGTGGCAGAGCGTGTGTGTGTGTGAAAGTAGGACTGGAGAAGTGTGAGAGTGTTAACCCTCCAGCCCCGGCTATGTATTATATATATATTCCTCGAAAACCGGGTGTTTTGGCCGAAAAACGTCTAGGCTAGGCTACCGTATATTCGTTAATCAGACTGCTTCCCGCATTCCCGCGCATCCCCAAGCGTAGCTGTGTTATTTACCTGTAGAATGGCATTAAGTAGAGCTCTCTAAGTCAACTGGTTGAGCTGTGATGATGATTTCATTGGAGATAACTTTATGGCCAAAACAGCCACTTTACACCACTTTTCGATACTTAACAACAACATACAGGCACACACGAACAAGCGACGCTCTCCTTCTTGTGGCCGGAGATGCGGAGCGTCGGTCCAGCCGGCTGTTGTTTACATGCGTCGGACCGACGCCTCGCACACCAAGCTCACAGGCTTTGACGTCATGGGTGTTTAAGAGCCCTTCCGGGTAGCTCGTGTATGCTTTTTTATGGGCGTTCAAGAGCCCTTCCGGGAACAGAGGGTTAATGTGAGATACTTTAAGCAAAGGGATTGTGGAGCTTGGTGCGCTAATGTGTGTATGGATGGCGTGCGGTGTGAATAATATTTGTCCAAATTAGCATGTGTTTGCGCTCGTGTTTTTCTTGGTACTGCTTATATTTTTGCCTTAAGGAAAACTAGAAAAACCCATAACAGGGCTAAATAGAAGCACTATGCCCATGCCCATTACTTTAGACCTAGAGTGCACTAAATATATTAGTTAGTTTACCTTAATCCAACTATCGTAGTGGACTGTACAGTTGTGAGTACTATTACGGATACACCCATTTGAACCTTTTAATACATGTTTTGAACCATATGGTATATTATATTGTATTGTCTTTTTTTTTTTTTTTTTTTTTTTTTTTTTTAAGAGACAATGAACGGAGGAAGGAAAACACAGATAAAACAAAAAGGTCCATGTGCCTAAAGGCATCCTCCATTCATAAAATGTTTGTAACAACTGGATTTAACCCTTCTGACCCGGGGGCCCCCTCCTAAGGACAGTGTCAGGTACCCGGGCGATCTGGCCGAGAAACGTCTAGGCCTAGGCTACCGTATCTTTGTTATTTTAACTGCTATAAATTTCCCACACGTAGTGCAGTTTTCAATCTGTAAACTGGTGTTGAGTAGAGCTCTGTAAGTCAACTGGTTCAGTTGTGATGACGATTTCAGTGGAGCGAATTTTGCGGCGATGTTGACAATATCGGAGCTTTTCAGACACTAATTTTGTCTGACTTCACAACAATAACATTGATCCGACGTCTCCTTCTTGTTTTCGGAGGTGCGGTGATGGAACGATCGGCTTTGTTTACATGCGTCGGACGCACAGCGTCCCCCCCCCCCCGTGGCCTATTTCCAATAGCCAATGGTAGCGCAGCGAGACCCCAGGGCCTATTTCCAACGGCCGATGGGAGCGCAGCTAGTCCCCGGGGCCTATTTCCAACGTCCAATTGGAGCGCAGCTAGCCCCCAGGGCCTATTTCCAATGGCCATTGAGAATGCAGCTAGCCCCTGGGGCCTATTTCAAACAGCCATTGGGAGCACAGCTAACCCCCGGGGCCTATTTCCAATGCCCTATGGGAGTGCAGCTAGCCCCCGGGGCCCATTTCCAAATGCCAATGGTAGCGCAGCTAGCCACCAGGGCCTATTTTCAACGGCCAATGGGAGCGCAGCTAACCACCGGGGCCTATTTCCAACGGTCAATGGGAGCGCAGCTAGCGACCAGGGCATATTTCCAATGGAAACTTGGAAATCAGCTAGCCCCCGGGGCCTATTTCCACCGGCCAATTCGAGAACAGCTAGCCCCCGGGGCCTATTGCAATGCCAAATGGGAACACAGCTACACCCCGTGGCCTATTTTCAACGGCCAATGAGACTGCAGCTAGCTCCCGGGGCCTATTTCCAATTGCCAATGGGAGCACAACTATCCCCCGGGGCATATTTTTAACGACCAACGGGAACGCAGCTAGCCCTCGGGGCATATTTCCAACTGCCAATGGGAGCGCAGCTAGCCCCCGGGGCCTATTTCCAACGGCCAATTTGAGCTCAGCATGCCTCCGGGGTCTATTTCCAACAGCCAATGGGAGCGCAGCTAGCCCCCGGGCCCTATTTCAAATGGCCGATGGGAGCGCAGCTAGAACTAGTGGCCTATATCCAACAGCAAATGGGAGTGCAGCTAGGTCCCGTGGCCTATTTCCAACGGCCAATAGGAGCGCAGCTAGCCATCGGGGTCTATTTCCAACGGCCATTGGTAGCGCAGCTAGCCCCCGTGGCCTATATCCAATGGCCAATGGGAGCGCAGATAGCCACCGGGGCCTATTTCCAACGGCCACTGGTTTGCGCAGCTACCCCCAGTTCCAATTTCCAACAGCAAATGGGAGCGCAGCTAGCCCCCCAGGCCTATTTGCAACCTCCGTTTATAGCACAGCTAGCCCCAGGGGCCTAATTCCAACGGTCAATGGGAGCGCAGCTAACCCTCAGGGCCTATTTCCAGCGACCAATGAGAGCTCAGCTAGCCCCCGTGGCCTATTTCCAATGGCCAATGGTAGCGCAGCGAGACCCCAGGGCCTATTTCTAATGGCCGATGGGAGCGCAGCTAGTCCCCGGGGCTTATTACCAACGGCCAATTGGAGCGCAGCTATCGACCAGTGCCTATTTCTAATGGCCACTGGGAGTGCAGCTAGCCCCCGGGGCCTATTTCCAATGGCCAATTTGAGCACAGCAAGCCCCCGCGGCCTATTTTCATAGCCAAATGGGAGCGCAGCTAGACCCAGTGGCCTATTTCCAACGGCCAATGATACCTCAGCTAGCTCCCGGGGCCTATTTCCAATTGCCAATGGGAGTACAACTATCCCCCGGGGTATATTTTTAACGACCAATGGGAGCGCAGCTAGCCCTCGGGGCCTATTTCCAACGGCCAATGGGAGCGCAGCTAGGCCCCGGGGCCTATTTCCAACGGCCAATGTGAGCTCAGCTAGCCCCAGGTACTATTTCCAACAGCCAATTGGGAGCGCAGCTAGCCCCGAGGGCCTATTTCCAACGGCCGATGGGAGCGCAGCGAGACCCCAGGGCCTATTTCCAACGGCCGATGGGAGCGCAGCTAGTCCCCGGGGATTATTTCCAACGGCCAATTGGAGCGCAACTAGCCTCCAGGGTCTATTTCCAACAACCTATGGGAGTGCAGCTAGCCCCCGGGGCCCATTTCCAACGACCAATGGTAGCGCAGCTAGCCCCCAGGGCCTATTTACAATGGCCAATGGGAGCGCAGCTAACCACCGGGGCCTATTTCCGAT